>WNHD01000632.1:0-73424 GCA_011057455.1 Ganaspis sp. Gsp50
TATTTATGCTTTTTGGATGAAAATGAGTTGATTTAGACTATTTTTGGAAAATCGAAAATCCGCACGATTACAAGGCTTCCCTATGAGGAAGCAAAAAGCGAATAATCTTCAAAAACGAAATATCTTTTTAATTCAATGTTATTTCTTCTAATAAAAGTGTTACATTCGTAAACTAAATATTTAATAAATAATATAAATATTGTAACCTAAAATTTTAAAACTTCTTGAGGGTTATTGACACTGTAATTATTAAATTATAAATCGTTAAAAAATACTATGCTAAAACGATAAATGAAGAATGTTAATTGAAAAAACTACTGAAATTGATTTAAAAAAATTTCAAATACTTTTATCAATTTAAAAAAATTGATGAAAAAATGATTGAAATTGAATTTATTATTATTTTAGATAAAACATTCAAGTACTACATTCTAAATTCTTTACAAGTGACTTAATGAGTTTTCTACTATTTCATAAAATTAGTCTTTAAAACAAGTAACTGATGTGTACAAAACTTTTAAACTACAAATCTATTGTCTGAATTTTAAATAGAATTTCGCCAAATTATATTTAACAAATGTAAGGAGAGTAAATAAATATATAAAAATATTTACCGAATAAAACTCTTAAATTTTATATAAACAATATTTCTTTAAACGAAATAAAATTTTGCAAAAGAAATATTAACATTTATAAACAGCGAAATTGTTATTAAAAAATTGGACAATATTTGTTTGGAAAATTTTCTCTATTCTCTCTTTCATAAAAGATCTCTATCTCTGTCTTTCTGCTTCAGGTTAAGTATTTTATATAGGATTTTAGATTATTATATAGATTGTAGAAAAATCGAATTAGGTTTCTCTCGTATTATATATATTACAATGTAAGCATAGTGTGTAATATAATTTCTTCTGAAGTATTAAGCGCGTAGTATTATAAACATTTTCTTTCGATATTATAAACAAGTATTTTTTGTATTTATCAACAATTTCTTTCGAAATTGTACAAAAGTTGATTCCGTTCGAAATTTTGTATAAACATTGATTTCTTTTGAAATTTTGTACAAGTAACGATTTTTTTCGAATTATTGTTAAAAAATTGATTTCTCTCGATTTATAACGAGAAATCGATTTTTATTTATGTTTCAATAATTCTTTCGAAATTTTGTACAAATATTAATTTTGATAAAAAATTTATTTCTCTCGATTTATTGAGAGAAATCGTTTTTTATTTATGTTTCAATTCTTTCGAAATTTTGTACAAATATTAATTTTGATAAAAAATTTATTTCTCTCGATTTATTGAGAGAAATCGATTTTTATTTATGTTTCAATTCTTTTGAAATTTTGTGCTAACATTAATTTTGTTAAAAAATGTCTCTCGATTTATCGAGAAATCGTTTTTTATGTGTTATTAAAAAATTATATTCGAGTATGAATAAATTTTTCCAAAATCGGAAAAACAGTTTTTTAAACTGGTATAATTAAAACGAAAAGTAAATAAAACAATTCAAGTCTCTTGTTCACTTAATGCAAAAATTAATAATTGTTACAAGAGTCCGTATCCTTTTTTCAAAAAAGTTGGACCATAACAAAATTTTTTGAATTCTCGAATTAAATTAATTTAATGAAAAGATGTTCAATTTTTGGAATTTTTGGACTTTTATCCATTTTTTAAATACATTTTTTGTCCGTGTGCTAAAATTGTTTATTTTATAGTTCAGACAATTTGTGTTAAAAAATACTTGAAGAATACTTAAAAAGTAATTGACACGATAGTATTCTTCCTGTTTATACTATTTCTAATATTTTCTTAATACATATTTTATCTGTTGACAAAAAAAAATTAGAGAAATTGTTTTTTAAACGAGTCCGTATTTTTTTTATAAAAAAATGTAAATCATGAAAAATAAAGTTTTATTAGATAAAAAGTGGTAGAAATAGTAGTAGAGAAACAGTTGTAGTACTAGTATAGTACTAATAGTTATAGTACTAATAATATTAATTAATTAATTTATATAGTACTAATATTTATAGTACTGGTAGTTTTATTAGCATAGTTTTATTAGCATCAGTATAGTAATATAGTAGTTATAGCGGTAAAAGTATTACGCACTTTTCACTTTAAAAAAAAATGTATGATCCCAAAAATTTTATTTTTTATAAAAAATACGGATTCATTTAACTTCTAATAAATTCTGATAATTTTTGGTTTCATTTCTGTAAATTATAAAATATCCAAAAATTTCAAAATGAATCTGAAAGATTTAATTTCAAAATTAATTCAAAAGATTAATTGAAATGAAAATGAATTAAAAAAATGCATTAATTTTAAAACGAATTCAAGAGATTGATTAAATTCAAAAGACCCATTAATTTCAAAATATATTCAAGCGCGATTAAATTCAAAATAAATTCAAAAGATTGATTAATTGCAAAATGATCTCAAGAGATTAATTTTAAAATCAATTCAAAAGATTAATTTCTAAAATTAATTCGAAAGAGATTAATTCTGAACTAAATTCGAGATTAATTTTTTTAAAATTAAGTGAACAACTGAATTAAATTAAAAAACCAAAATAACCGAAATCTGTACAATGAAAAATAATTTAAAGCGCCTAAGACATTATTTTGTATACATTATCTTATAAAAATAATATATGCAAAAAATAAGAAGATTATTATAAAAGAATCAAATAAGCGAAGATTTAAATGATCATAAGCAACTGAAGGTGCTTTTGTTTATAAGTTACGAATATAACAATAATAATAATTTACAGATTACACTCATATTTTGTAAGTTACATAAGTTCACATATTTTGTAAATTGTAATAATAATTTATAGATTATAAATGTAAGTCTGCCATATTCGCAAACATAAAGTGATCGACAGTTTGGCGACACAATGAGACCAAGAAACTTAAATAAGAATTAAAAAAAAAAAGATTATTAGTCGTATCGATCTAACTTAAACATATATATCAGAACAAACATCGTTTCATTATTTGCACTCTGTATATAATAATAGAAATAACAATAATAATAACAACTGACATGAGTTCATAAATGTGCATAAATACATGTAAAATAACAAAATTACAATTAGCATTTACATTAGGGCTGCTGACTGAAGTCTCGAATATCATTTTATAAAACATATTTCCACATTTATCCAAAACATCAACAATTTTTCAATGATTAACATTTTTAAATTATAATTCAATTTTAAAAATTAAGATTTTTTACATTTTTGAACAAAATTTTATAGTATATTATAATATAAATATATATTATAATATAATATATTATAATATAAATATATATTTTAATATATTATAATATAATATATTATAATATAAATATATATTATAATATAATATATTATAATATAAAATTACTTTTGATTGTTTCCCGTTGTATATGAAAAATTTCAAATACAAGCTTAAGTTCCTCATACAAATGTAATTTTTAAATTATGATAATGTGCAAATTATAATAGGTAATTTATTTATTTATAATTATTGAAGTTATTTTATTTGTAGTTCATGAACGATTTATTTGTAGTTATTTATTAACGTCTTATTTATTGTTCAAAACCTTGTTGCAATTTTTTTGACTACTTTATTATTTTTTAGTAAACCGTCGCGTGCAGTAACCGCCTTTGATAAGTGAAATCCTCTGGTTGAGTCAGACACTGTCTACGAACAGTATGTGCGTCCAGAGGCGGTTTTTGCACGCGGAAACTAATTTTTTCAAAACTCTTAGTTTTTTGTAGATTTTTAATTACAGTCAACTCTACGAATAGTGCCACAGATTTGCACAAAGAAAACAAAGAACGCTCGAGTGAGAGCAAAAGAAAAGCGGCACTATTCGTAGAGTTTTAGTCGCACTATTCATAGAGTTGACTGTATTTGAATTAATGAATTACTCTAATGAATTCTTTTTTTCTCTAATTAACTGTTGTTTTGTCTTATGGATTATTCTTTTATCTAATGGATTATTCTTTTATCTAATAAATTATTCTTTTATCTAATGAATTATACTCTTTCCCTGGTGTGAATGTTACGGTGATAAATTTTGAAGAAAAATAAGAACGTAAGCTTGACACTTGCTTAATTCTTCCTCTTTTGTGCCAGCAATTTGTGACGATCGAAAAATCGACAAAAATCTGTGTATTATATAACGTTCTGTACTGCTGAAAAAAATATTCTATCGCTAAACTCTGAAAGTTTAATAAAATGTTTTCATTAACGAAATGCAGTTTCATTTCTTGTTTATTTTAGATTTTTGACTTTAAAAGAAAAGAAATTAAGTATAAAGCAAATTAGAATTGTATTTATTTTTATTTTACATATTTATTTATTTTATGGAATTCATTTTAATGTGAATGTGTGTATTTATATGGTTATGATACAAAGAATGATTATTGATATCAATTGAACTTTACATAGAGTACTTTCAATCTAAATCGTGAGTGCTTGATTATTATGATTAGCAAATCACTTATGATGCACAAAAACAAAAAGTGTTTAAAGTCAGATAACAAAGACTTTGAACCTGATTGTAATTGTTTTCTGACTTTATTTGCTGTAGTTTAAAGAATTTTTTTAAAACATTTTTGAACATTTTTTTAACGATTCTTAAACAATTTTTTACAATTTTTTTAACAATTTTTCAACGGTTTTTAAACAATTCTTTAACAAATTTTGAACCATTTTTAACATTTTTTAAAACATTTTTTTAACAATTTTTAAACATCTTTTCAACATTTTTTAAACGTCTTTTCAACATTTTTTAAACATCTTTTCAACATTTTTTAAACATCTTTTAAACATTTTTTAAACATCTTTTCAACATTTTTTAAACATCTTTTCAACATCTTTTAAACATCTTTTGAAACATTTTTGAAACATCTTTTCAACATTTTTTAAACATCTTTTGAAACATTTTTGAAACATCTTTTCAACATTCTTTAAACATCTTTTGAAAAATTTATGATTATTTTTAAACAGTTTTAATTTAAAATTAGATTCATTACATGCTTTTGTAATATTTTTCTTATTTTGTAAAAATATGTTTTAAAACAAAAATTTAAAACTATTCTTCTAGAAAATTTTAATTTAATAAAAACTATTCTTCCAGAAAATTTTAATTTTAATTTAAAAATTTGAATTGTTAAAATTTAAAAATTTTGAGCCTACAACGCACGAAAAATAGAATCGATTTCTCATTGCTTTTATCAAACTAAAAAAAATCCATTGAAAAAAGACAGTAAACGAAAAACTTCAACGTTCGTTTTTTAAAAATTTTCGAAAACAGAGAATTATGACAAAAACAAAAATATTGTTGGTTAAGTGTTTTAAAAACGGAAGTTGCAAAGAATAAATATCTAATTTGTGTCGAAATTTAAGATTTCATTTTATCATATAATTTTACGATTAGATATAAAAATTAAGATAATGTTAAGATCCACTTTATTTTTAACAAGTTTTAATCGGCTTCAATCATCCCAAAAAAATTTCAGTCGATGGATTCTCATTCACGTAATCGTTCAGGTAATTATCAATTTCATAAAGTACACCTTGCATTAAAAACAAAGTTATTTGTTTAAACTTAATTACTTTTAAAAGCTTACAAAAAGTATAAAATAAATAATTGATCTCTTCCTTTTGTCAATAATAAAATTTTTTTCTTCGATGTGGGAAGGCAAATTAAACAAAGCACTAGTTATGCCTAGAAGGTTTCGATGGCTTGATTTGCCATCATCATCAGCCACTTTATTATAAAGAAACACAAAAATTAATATAAACTTACAAAAATACGAACAAAAAAATTACAAAAAAATTAGTAGACGTGCCTCAAAAAAAATTAAAATATAAATGTACGGAATTCATAAAAGCACGTAGTACAAAAAAGGTTTAAAACTCTTACTTTTTTTTCCATTTTTGAAAATTATCAAAATGATTGTCCATAGGACAAGTGATTTAGTCAGACTGAGTTGCAAACAGTAATTACTTAATGTAATTTTAATGTAATGTAATTACTTACTACACCCAGAGAAATGGTATATTTGTCTCAGAACCAACTAAATTATTTATTTGTTCCAAATAAATTTTATTTGATTCTAATAAAAATTTATTTGATTCAAATACAAATTTTATTTCTGCCAAATAGAATATTTATTTAAAACAAATAAATAATTTAATTGGTTCTGAGACAAATTTGTTTCAAATAAATTATATTGAATTCAAGTAAATCTTTTCTCTGGGTGTAACTTTATTGAGTAACCTTAATTTCTAATTGCTTATTGTTTATTGTTTGTATATCGTTGACCTCGTTTTGTTCCTAAAATTAAGTAATAACATTAATTACTTAATGTTAACATTAAGTTTTGTTTCTAACATTAAGTAATAACATTAAGTAATTAATGTTATTACTTAATGTTAGGAACAAAACGGGGTCAACGATATACAAACAATAAACAATAAGCAATTACAAATTAAGTTTACTTTATATATCGTTGAGCCCGTTTTGTTTCTAACATTAAGTAATTACTGTTTGCAACTCAATCTGACTAAATCACTTGTCCTATGGACAATCATTTTGATAATTTTCAAAAATGGAAAAGAAAAGAAAAATAAGAGTTTTAAACCTTTTTTGTACTACGTGCTTTTATGAATTTCGTACATTTATATTTTAATTCTTTCTTGAGCTACGTCTACTAATTTTTTTGTTCGTCTTTTTGTAAGTTTATATTAATTTTGGTGTTTCTTTATAATAAAGTGGCTGATGATGATGGCAAACCAAGCCATCGAAACGTTCTAAGCATAACTAGTGTTTTGTTTAATTTGCCTTCCCACATCGAAGAAAAAAATTTTATTACTTACAAAAAATATTTACAAAAATAATTTTTCTACAAAGTTTCATATATACGAAAAATGTAATTATTTCTTTAAAATAAGAAAACAGATTAGTGAAATTTCCACTGATGCTTACATTTTTTAATTAATATTTCAGATCCTATCTAAGACATCGAGGAATTTTTTTCTACCAATCATACTTGAACAAATAAACCGATAATTAAATCACGATGGATTTTAACCTGTGCAATGAGAACGTAACAATTTTTAAAATATAAATTGTGAATTAAGGAATAACAATTGAAATGCAAATTGTGGAAATAAAAAGAATAAACCGATGAAAATTGTGGAACGAAAAAAAAGTAATTAATTAATGAAAATTGTGAAATTTGGTATAAGAAATAATTTAAAAATTGTGCATTAGAAAATTAAAAAACTAATGGGAAGCGTGCAAGGACTAATCATAAATAATAAATAATAAATAATAAATAATAAATCATAAATCATAAATCATAAATAATAAATAATAAATAACAAATAACAAATAATAAATCAAAAATCATAAATCATAAATAATAAAAAAATAAATAATATAAAATACTAAACTAATAAACAGTGTACAATAAAAAATTGTAAATTAATAAAAAGTGCACAACCAAGAATAATAAAAGAACTAACAAAAAGTGTACAACCAAGAATTGTAAACTAAAAAAAAGTGTACAATCAAGAATTATAAATTTAAAAAAAGTGTACAATCAAGAATTACAAATTTAAAAAAAAGTGTACAATAATATATAGAAAATTAACAAAGAGTGTACAATAAAAAGAAGTAAACTAACAAAAAGTGTACAAAAACAAATAGTAAACTAACAAAAAGTGTAGAGTAAAATAGAGTAAATATAAAAATATAAAATTTTAAAAAATGTAAAGAATTATACAAAAGTATGGATTTCTAAAAAAAGTACAGAACTATATAAAAGTATTGAATTAAAAAAAAAGTCTAGAATTATACAAAAGTATAGAATTATACAAAAATATAGAATTATACAAAAATATAGATTTCTACAAAAGTATAGAATTCTACAAAAATATAGAAGTCCACAAAAATATAGGATTCTACAAAAACATAGAAGCCCACAAAAATATAGAATTCTACAAAAACATAGAAGTCCACAAAAATATAGAATTCCACAAAAATATAGAAGTCCACAAAAATATAGAAGTCCACAAAAATATAGAATTCTACAAAAACATAGAATTCCCCAAAATTATAGAATTCAACAAAAATACAAAATTCTACAAAAATTTGGAACGACTGAAAGAAAAATAAAAACTAGTAAAATAAATGTATAGCAGTATTTTCTGAAACGTAAAAATGTCTGTAATATTCAACACCTTTACCTTAAAACTATTAGGAATAATTCTCGTGATATTAAGTGGTTTATACATCTACTTCAAATTAGTATTATACGCCTATTGGAGAAAAAAAGGAGTCCCATTTTTAGAGCCTGTGGTACCTGTAGGCAATTTTCTCAACCTCGTGCGAAAAAAGTTCCACATAGGCGAAACTTTTGCTTACGGCTACGAGAGACTAAAAAAAAATAAAGTCTTCGGAATGTACACATTCCACAAGCCTTCTCTGCTAATTGCCGATCCTGATTTAATTCGCTTCGTCCTCGCCAAGGAATTCACAAGTTTTCACGATCGAGGTGTCTATTGCAACGAAAAAGTTGATCCACTCTCGGGAAATTTATTTTTCCTCCCCGGCAAAAAGTGGCGAAATCTCAGGACAAAAGTGAGTCCGGCAATTACGCCGGGAAAGATAAAATTAATGTTCGCATGTTTAAAGGATCGTGGCATTATTTTAAATCAATTCTTGCAAGAGAAGGCACAAGAGGGATCGATTGTCGAAGTGCAGGAATTGTTTGCCAGGTTCGTGCTTGAAAATGCTTAAAAATAATTGATTAGAATTAATAAAAAATAATTTTTTTGATTTTATTTAATTTTGTATTTTCGAATCTGAATGTCAAGGACTACGCATAAATAATAAATAATATAACAAAAAGGAATTTTTTAAAAGTTTTTGAATGTATTTTTGTATTTTTTAAATGTTTTTAATTTAATTAATTTACTGAAGTGTATTTTACATTAGCAATTTTATAGATGGTAATTTTTATTGCAAACTGTACCAAAAAAACGACGATGAAGTTCGCAATGTTTTTTTTTTCGTTTACGAAGAATAAAGAAACAAATTTTTGATATTTGTAGATTTTTTAAATATTTTTTAACGACTCTCAAATATTTATTTATTGATTCACAAATTAAATTAATTAATTTATTTATTATTCACAAATTAAATTTATTTATTTATTATTCACAAATTAAATTTATTTATTTATTTATTATTCACAAATTAAATTTATTTATTTATTATTCATAAATTAAATTAAATAATTTATTTATTATTCACAAATTAAATTAATTTATTTATTTATTATTCACAAATTAAATTAATTTATTTATTTATTATTCACAAATATATTGTATTTTGACTTATTTTTTTTTATTTACTTCATTTTTGAATGAGATATCCCAAAAAACGTTGAATTTGCAGTTTTATTCAAAGTTAAATTACTCCTGAAATAATAAACATTTTTTAAAGATCCTGAGCTTATTTTAAAGGTAATTTTTCGCGCAGTAAGAATAAAATCATGTCATTAATGTGAATTTTTTTTCTCGAATAGGCGACGCTTGAAAGTTAAAGTAAAAAAGTGCGGAAAATTTTGATATTTTTCGTTGCCAGAAAAACAGATTTAAAAATGAACAACATTGAAATTTTATTATATTTTTGAACAATTGAAACAATTTTATGATATTTTTGAACAATTGAAACAATTTTATTATAAATGAACAACATTGAAATTTTATTATATTTTTGCGAAATTATAAGAAAAAATTTACATATTAAACATTTATATATTTTTACGAACAATTTTAAGTGTTAAAATATTTTTACGAATTTTTAGCACTTTTTTACTGCAACTAGCATCGCCTATTCGAGAAAAAAGAATTCCACATTAATGGCATATGTGTATTCTTATTGCTCGTAAAATTATCTTTAAAATAAGCTCAGGATCTTAAAAAAATGTTTATTATTTCAGGAGTAATTTTACTTTTAATAAAACAGTGCAAATTCAACGTTCTTTGTGATATCTCATTCAAAAATGAAGAAAATTCTTTTGTTTAGGGCTCATTTTTTGCGCATTCAAAGTAGTTATTAGAGTCTTAAAAAGAAAAATTTTAACATATTTTAGAAAATAGATGATTTTTTAAATCTTTAAAAAAGCACAATTATACTGGCGGTAGTGTATTTATATTAAATGAAAATTTGTAATTAACAGTAATTAATAGCAATTAACTTTTCTACATTAAAAAGATAGTAATCATCAACAATTTTTTGTTGTTAAAGGTTCACGACAGATGTAATTATGAACACGGTTTTTGGAGTAAATTGCAATACAATGCAAAATAAAGATAATGAGTATCGTTATTGGGGAAAGCAGGTTTTTGAACCACACACTTTTAAAAATGCGATTGGATTTTTCGCCCCGAAAATTTTGGACTTATTTTCAATACCTTTTAACGACGTGGGAGTGCAGAAATTTTTTATAACAGTTTTCGAAAAAACAGTCAAACACCGATTGAAAAATAATATCAAGTCTAAGGACTTTATGGATCTCATTATTCAATTAATGAAGAACGGTTACGTGAATGGGGATGACGAAATGACTCAACAAGAAATCCCAGGTGAGACAAAAATTACAAAAATTACAAAAATTACAAACATTACAAAAGATACAAACGTTAAAAAAATTACAAAAATTGCAAACATTAGAAACAACACAAAAGATACAAACATTAAAAAAATTACAAAAATTACCAAAATTATCAAAATAAATAAAAAACTAAATAACTAAAATTGTATTTCCTCTCTTATCATTTCATCATATCCTCGGACGTTAAAGGATTTTTAAAATGTTCTCTCAATTATTTGTGTGTTTTTTCTTCTCATTGCAATTTTTTCGTACTCTTTTGGAAAGATATTATTTTTACTTAAAATTTACTTAAATAAAATTTATTTAAATAATAATTGTATTGTTTGTTGTTTTTCGATTCAAGTGGTTTTGAATTTGAATAAAAAATACATTTTACGTTTGCGAATGTTAATGACAGGCATTTTTTTGTAGAAAGCAAGGGGGGCAACATTACCATGGCTGAAGGAGCTGCTCAGGCTTTTATTTTTTTTCTCGCTGGTTTTGAAACGTCATCAACTACAGCGTCTTTCTGCTTGTATGAATTAGCTATTAATCAAGACATGCAGGAAAAAGTGAGGGAAGAAATATTTTCCAAATTGGGCGAAAGTGGCGAACTTACGTACGATAGTCTAAACGAGATGGATTATCTTCATAAAGTTATTTTTGGTGAGTCTATTTTTATTCATGATTCGACTAATTTATATTCATATAAATTGTTCGACTTTAATTATAAAGAAATAATTAATGTATTGTGTATAATTTAGAAGCTAGTCAAGAATTGTGTTTTTTATTATTGCTTTATGTTGTGTTTTTGTATCATGAATTCAAAACATTATTTGTAAAAAAAATGATGGACTAAAAAATTAGTTATAGAGAAAGGGTAATTTAAAAAATTATTTCTAAAGAAACGGTGCATCAAAAAATTATCGAGAAGTTATAGAGAAAGGGTACTTCAAAAAATTATTTGTAACAAAATTATGGGCCAAAAAATTATAGTTATAGAGAAAGGATACTTCAAAAAGTTATTTGTAAAAAGATGATGGGCCAAAAAATTATAGTTATAGAGAAAGGGTACTTCAAAAAAATATTTGTAAAGAAACGATGCATCAAAAAATTAGTTACAGAGAAAGGGTACTTCAAAAAATTGTTTGTGAAGAAATGGTATTTCAAAAAATTATTTATAAAGAAATGGCACTTCAAATTTAAAAGAACCTTTAGAGAAGAATTAAAAAATGTATAAAAACATATAAAAACGTATAAAGATGTATAAAAATATATAAAAATGTATAAAAATGTATAAAAATGTATAAAATTGTATAAAAATGTATAAAATTGTATAAAATTGTATAAAAAATACATAAAATAAATATTGTGAGAAATAATTCGTAATGGATTGTTTGCAGAAACTTTAAGGAAGTATCCACCGGTATCTTTGTTGAATCGGGTGTGCACTAAAAGCATTAAATTGCCAGACATTGACTTAATAGTTGACAAAGGCACTGATCTTGTTATACCAGTGCTTGGGATCCACAGGGATCCTGATATATATCCTAATCCACTGAAATTCGATCCAGAAAGATTTAATGAAGAAAATATGGCATCTAGACACTCGTATGTGTTTTTGCCTTTTGGAGAAGGGCCAAGAATATGTATCGGTAATGTTTGAACAGTTTTTATTTTTTTTATAAAACAATAAAATCAAAAAACAATTAATTTTTATCAAATTAACGTAAAATTTTAATTTTTTTATATAACAATAATCAAGAAACAATGAATCAAATTTATCAAATTAACGTACAATTTTTATTTTTTATATAACAATAATCAAGAAACAATGAATCAAATTTATCAAATTAACGTAAAATTTCAAAAAGAAAAAAAAATGAAATAAAATCTACTTTCTAAATTGAGATGAAAGTCTATAAAAATTAAGGGACAATTTCAAGCTTGATATTTTTTTCATTTTCGAAAAGAATGTTAATCGTAAAAAGAAACTTATCATTTTTACTTGTTTTAGGAATGAAACTTGGCCTGATACAGGTGAAGATAGCAATAATAAGTGCTCTAAGGAATTGTAGAGTTTCAATAGGACCAAATACTCAAATACCTCTTCCAATTAACATGGAAAAAATGGCATATGCACCAAAAGTTGGTGTTCACCTGAAAATTGAGCCTTTGTAATTTTTTTTTAAGAATCTGAATAGTTGCACTAAAAGTCAAGTTAGTTTTAAGAGTCGACGATTATTTTATTTTTATTTATTTACTGTAATAATTCACAATATTAAAGAAAATAGTTTCTCTTCCTTTCAACTTAAAATGAAATTCAGTTGGAAATAACTGGATAATAACTTCAAAATATATAATTGAAAAGTAACTGAAAAATAACTGAAAAATAACTGGAAAATAACTTTAAAATAAGTAACAAATAACTTAAAACCAACTTGACTTAAAATAAATTTGAATAAGTGCAATTATTGAACTAAATTACTAAAATAAATACGTAGAATAATTAGGTGAACAGAAAATTGTTATTAATAAATAGAAAAAATTAGCAGAATAACAAAATACGATAAATAATTAGAAGAAATTTTTAGAATGAACAAGTAGTAAAAAATAGTAGAATAAAACATGTCGAATAAAACGTAGAATAAAACAAGTTGAATAAAATAAGTACTAAAAATAAGTACTAAAAATAGGTACTAAAAATAAGTAGAACAAAAATAAGTACTAAATATAAGTAGAACAAAAATAAAATATATAATGAATTTGTAGAAATTAAAAGAATAATACAAATAAAATATGTAGAAATAAGAAAAGAAAACTGATGATGTAAAACTAGTTGTAATATTCTAAATTGTTAATATTAATCCCAATTATTATACTCGAATAATAAAAATACGAATGACTGAAATATTTTTCTTTTCCTTGGAATTTTTTGTTCAATAATTACGAGGAGAAAAAAATGGCAGGACCTTTCTTGCAATATGTGTTAAAAATCATGACTACAAGAGATTCTCGAATTGAAATTTTATTTGTTTCAATAATTATTTCATATGATGTAACAACAAAGCATCTCAATTTTTAGGAAAGTGCAAGTAACAATGACTTGACATTTCACAATTGACGCAAAACTTTATTCTTAAATTAATTTGTTTTTTATCAGTAATTAAATATTTGTAAATGTGTAAAAAACATAATATTGTTAATATTTAAACAATCTTTAATGATAAGTGAATGTCACATCCAATTTTATTAATTATGATTGTAATCATTATAATTTTATTATGAGTGTAATCATTATTATTATAACTGAAATGATTATAATTATAACTGTAATCATTATTATTATAACTGTAATCATTATAATTATGACTGTAATCATTATGATTATAAATAATTGTAATCATTATAATTATAAATAACTGTAATCATTATAATTATAACTGTAATCATCATAATTATTTATTTATTTATTTATTTTATTTTATTTACACCTTTATACAGAAAGGGGTCCCTTCGACCAGGATTTATTAATTATAATTGTAATTATTAAAATTATTACAATTAATATATTAAAAAACATTTTTAAACTATTTGTTAATAATCCAAACACAATCTCCATTTATTTTGCCAGCAAAAGAAAAATACTCTTGCAATTTACAAAGTATGAAAAAATTACACATTCCGTCATTTCAACTTTTCATAAATCGTTAAAATGTAAGTATAACGATCATGATGATGTCAATTTTATTTTCGCTTTGTCAATCAAAATAATTACAAGTTACTTTTCAATAATGTTAGTGCACCATTTTACAAAAAGTCTATAAAAGGCAAAGATTTTCAAGTTCAGTGTCATTTTCACGAGTGTTTTCAAAATTCCATTCAATCAAATTGTAGTTCTTTTAGCTTCCAAAAAAGAAAAAAAATGGCAATTATTTCTGTTTATTTTGCAATGAAAGTCGTGGGTGCATTCGTTTTTGTATTAAGTGCTTTGTACTTGTACATAAAATTCGTTTCATACAATTTTTGGAAAAAAAATAACATCCCCTACGTGGAGCCAACTGTGCCCTTTGGAAATCTTTCCGAAATTGTCTCTGCTAAAAAACACTTGAGCAAGTTTTTATATATTCTTAATTAGTATTTGATTCGCATTTTATTTATTGTTGCCGGTTTTTGCGTTGACAATTAACTGCGGAGGATGTACAAAAAAATAATAAACAAAAATAAACAAAAAAAAATAAATAAAAGTTTAATAACAAAGTTTAATAACGAAATTTAATAACAAAGACTAATAACAAAATTAAATAACAAAGAATTATAACAAAGATTAATAACAAAGTTTAATAAAAAAATATAATAAAAAAACTTAATAAAGAAAACTAAAAACAATCGAGTAGAAAAAATAAAATAGAAAGCACATCACTGAAGTTCGCAACGTTTCCTTTTGTTTAAATACGAAGAATGAAGAAACAAATTTTTGATATTAGTACATTTTTTGAATAGTTTTTAACAACTTTCAAATATTATATTTTTTCTTATCTTTTTATAAAGTTGATAAATAAATACTGAAACTATGATAAGGTAACCAAAGATTTTATTTTTATTTTCTTATAAAAGAAAAAACCGTTGCAAACTATAGTATACTAAAAAAAACTAATAAAAAAAAGCTAGTAAAGAAATGTAATACAAAAATCTAATACAGAAAATCTAACAAAATATGTAACAAGAAATCTAACAAAAAATCCAACAAAACATCTAACAAAACATCTAACAAAAAATCTAACAAAAAATCTAAAAAAAAACCTAACAAAAATCTAACAAAAATTTTTTAAAAAAACCTAACAAAAAATCTAACAAAAAATCCAACAAAACATTTAACAAAACATCTAACAAAAGATCTAACAAAAAATCTAACAAACAAATTTAACAAAAAATCTAACAAAAAAATTAAACAAAAAATCTAAAAAAAACCTAACAAAAATCTAACACAAAATTTTTAAAAAAAACCTAACAAAAAATCCAACAAAACATCTAACAAAA
This sequence comes from Ganaspis sp. Gsp50, assembly GCA_011057455.1. NCBI lineage: Eukaryota > Metazoa > Arthropoda > Insecta > Hymenoptera > Figitidae > Ganaspis > Ganaspis sp. Gsp50. Next base: position 15,716 of record WNHD01000632.1, read on the forward strand.
GATCTAACAAAAAATCTAACAAAAAAATTTAACAAAAAATCTAAAAAAAATCTAAGAAAAACTTAACAAAAATCTAACAAAAAAATTTTTAAAAAAACCTAACAAAAAATTTAACAAAAGATCTAATAAAAAATTTTAAAAAAGATCTAACAAGAAATGTAATAAGAAATCTAATTTAAATAAAAATATATAATAAATAAACAAATATACACAAAACGTAAATAAAATAAACGCAACAGAAAACTATTCATAATAAAAAATAATAAAAACAGTAATAAAAAAATATTAAAAGAAAATGTTAGCGACAATAAAAAAATATTCTCACTGTTTTAAAAAATGTTCTATTTTTGTTTTAACTATACTAAAATATTTGCACTAATTAATATACCTAATTAACATACGTAATTAATACACCTGATTAATATACTTAATTATTTACTAACAACTATGATATAGTTAACTCTACGAATAGTGCCGCAGATTTGCACAAAGGGAAGAAAGAAGTTTCGAATGAAAACGTAAGAAAAGCGGCCCTATTCGTAGAGTTATAGCGGCACTATTCGTAGAGTATTAGCGGCACTATTCGTAGAGTACGAGCGGCACTATTCATAGAGTTGACTGTATATAACTTTCGCAACTCAATGTCTACATTATTAATATTTTGTAATTAAAAAAAAACCACCTAGCTGCCGTTTTTGGAGAAGCCTATGATAAATTGAAGAAAAATCGAATGTTTGGATTGTACATGTTTCACAAACCTACTTTAATTGTCGTTGACCTGGACCTTGTTCGTACTATTTTGACCAAGGAATTCGCTCACTTTCATGATCGTGGAGTATACTGCCACGAAAAGGTAGACCCTCTGACTGGACACATTTTCTCCTTACCTGGACAAAAATGGAGAAATTTGCGTGTTAAAATGACACCAACTTTTACTTCCGGGAAAATGAAACGAATGTTTGGTACTGTCAAAGAGCGTGGCGAAGTTTTATCTCAATTTTTGGAAAAAAAGGCACAAGAAAAAACAATTATTGAAATCAAGGACGTTCTGGCAAGGTGATTTTTGAATATTTGAATAATTATTCAAATTTTCCGAGAATTTTTGAATAATTATTCAAATCTTCCTAGAATTTTTGCATAATTATTATTATTTATTATTATTATTCATTATTATTATTCATTATTATTATTCATTATTATTGTTCATTATTATTATTCATTATTAATTTAAAAAAATCATCGGATTCAGCAGAACAAAAAGAAATGGCATTATTAATGAAGTGAATTTTTTGGAAAAGAGGATTACATTTTTTTAAATAAATTTTTTTTTAAATATGGTTTTTCAATTATCTTTGACAGTTTTGTTTTTCCTTAAATTAAGAGCATTATTTTTATCTTATTAGTAACATCAATATAGCTTAATTTTGTAACTTTTTAGAAATATCAATAAAGCTTAATTTGTTATCTTATTAGTAGCATCAATATAGAACTTAATTTTTTATCTTATTAGTAAAATCAATAAAACTAAATTCAACTTATTAATAACATTAATAAAACTCAATTTTTTATCTTATTAGTAACAACAATAAATCTTAATTATTCACTGTATTTGTCATTTCTAATAATATCCATCTTATATCGTTTTGAATTTTTTCGCACTCTTTTAATTTTCACTAATCAAATCGCTAATTTGCTATCAGTCACACACTTCTGGATTATTAAATCACTGTAATTTCCCAGATTTGCAATCATTAACGAAATTGAAGTCCACGTTTTTGATCAACGATTTAAATTAAAAATAAAGTTTGCTTTTTACTTTTTCTTTTCCATTTTATTTTTTTTTTTTACAAACGATTTTTTGCCATTTTTCATGTAACATTTTTACACACTTTGCACTTTAATTTATTTTATAAAAAGAATTTTACGCAAAACGGTTCCCACCGTTTTTTTCTTGATGACATTAATTTATTTTTTTTATTTATTGACAAAACGAGAACTTCAACCACTTTTCACTTTTTCACTGATTTTTAATCAGCGAAATTTTGACTGATTCAAATTGAATGAAACTGAAAAGAATCAAAACTAAATTCAAACTGAAAAGAAGAGCCTATAAATTGATAAATAAATTAAAAATTACTAAAAAAATTGTTATAAAATATGAAAAAATACTTATAAAATAGAAAAAAATTGTTATAAAATATGAAGAAATACTTATAAAATAGAAAAAAAATACTTATAAAATATGGAAAATTACTTATACAAAATTTGTACCCAAGGTACTCAACTGATGTAATTATGAGCACATCTTTTGGGGTAAATTGTGACAGTCTTACGGATCCAGATTGTGAATTTCGTTACTGGGGCAAAAAGGTCTTTGATCCGGCACCCGTAAAAAATACGCTTTCATTTTTCGCTCCAAATATTTTGTATTTCCTCAACATTCCATTTTTCTCAATGGACATAAGAAAATTCTTTATGAGCGTTTTCAAAAAGAACGTTGAATATCGTGTTAATAATAACTTGAGAAGAAACGATTTCATGGATCTTTTGGTGCAACTGATCGATAAAGGACAAGTTGAGGCTGACGATGAAAAAGAAGCGTCTCACATTTCGGGTATGTTTTTCCAAAAGATGCATTAAAAAAAAGGGGTTAAAAATACGAAAGATACTCTTCAAATAAATTACTAAAAAGTCCACCAATTTATGAAAAAAATAAAAATTTATAAAAAAAAATAAATAAATAAATAAATAAAATAAATAAATAAATAAAAGAAATTAAATAAATAAATAAATAAATAAAAGAAATTAAATAAATAAATAAATTCTACCAACTTTCGATAATTATTGATTTAAATAATCGATTGATTCTTTCTTTTCAGATTCAATGGACGGTAAAATAACTTTAGAAGAAGGTGCAGCTCAGGCTTTTGTGTTTTATTTAGCCGGTTTTGAAACTTCTTCAACCACAGCAACACACTGTATTTACGAATTAGCTCAGAATCAAGAAATCCAGAACAAAGTTCGTGACGAAATTAATTCAAAATTAAAAAAACATGGCGATCTCACCTACGAGTGTCTCAATGAAATGACCTATTTGCATAAAGTAGTCTGTGGTCGGTATTATTTTATAATAACACTCAGAGAACATTTTTCGTAAAACAAGAATTATTTGCATCTTTTCTTTTTCATATTTTCTATTCAATGCGAGAATTGAATCAAGAATGACTAAAATTCAGAAAGAATTAAAGCATACTTGAATTTTTTATGATTATTTTATACTTAATTCGGAAATTGAATTAAGAATTCAAATTCAGAAAGAATTAGAGTATGCTTGTATTTTTTATAATTATTTTCTATTCGATTCAAGAATTGGATTGAGCATTTTTAAAAATTCAGTAAGAATAAAAAAGTCAGTAAGAATAAAAAATTCAGTAGGAATAAAAAACCCAGAAAGAATAAAAAATTCAGTAGGAATAAAAAATCCAGAAAGAATAAAAAATTCAGTAGGAATAAAAAATCCAGAAAGAATAAAAAATTCAGTAAGAATAAAAGAATCAGTAAGAATAAAAAATTCAGTAAGAATAAAAGAATCAGTAAGAATAAAAAATTCAGTAAGAATAAAAAATTCAGCAAGAATAAAAAATTCAGTAAGAATAAAAAAGTCAGAAAGAATACAAAATCTAAAGAGAATACAAAATTCAAAAAGAATAAGAGAATTCAACAAATAATAATAAATTCAAAAGGAATAAAAAATAAATAAAATAATAAAAATAATAATAATAATAATAATAATAATAATAATAGTAATAATAATAACAAAATAATATAAAAAAAAGCTGGAATTAAAAACTAAGAATTGACTTAAGAATTTTTATTACAGAATGAAAGCTTGAATTCTTTTTTAGGTTTAAATTTAAGTTTTACGTGTTTAGCAACTTGTTTTAATAATAAGTGATTAAGGGTGAATATTTGTCTTCAGAAACTTTGAGAAAGCATCCGCCAGTGGCAATTCTAAATCGACAGTGTACTAAGGATATTGATCTACCTACAACCAATTTGCATATGAGCAAAGGTGTAGACGTGGTAATCCCTGTACTCGCAATTCATACAGATCCGAATATTTATCCAGATCCAATGAAATTCGACCCCGAAAGATTTGACGAGAAAAATGTCGCCGCTAGACATCCTTATGCATATCTTCCTTTTGGAGAAGGACCCAGAATATGTATCGGTAAAAGCATATTTAAATTTCCATTCAACCTGCTTTTGCACTCAATTTGCATTTAAATTTTAATAACAACAGATTTTATTTTAAATTTATACTCAACTTCGATTTAAATTTTAATAACATCAGATTTTATTTTAAATTTATACTCAACTTCGATTTAAATTTTAATAACATATTTTTTAGTTTTTTACACTGAATTTTTATTTAAACTCTAATAACATTAGATTTTATTTTAAATTTACACTCAATTTACATTCAAATTTTATTTTATTTCAAAATTAATTAAATTCAATGTTATTGTTTATTTTTACACTTGATTTTCATTTATATTTTAAAAACATGAGATTTTACTTTAAAACACTTACATTTAAGTAATTTACATTTCAAATGAGCAAAATTTTGTAAAACTGCTATTTTTCGTAGGAATGAGATTCGGACTGGCGCAAACAAAAGTGTCTTTAATTAATGCTCTAAAAAATTGTCGTTACACTTTAGGACCAAATCAGCCGGTACCGTATGTGGTCGATCCAGGAACTCTTGTTTATGGAGCAAATACTGTTCATGTGAAAATTGAAAAAGTGTAAAAATTAGTCAAAAAATTGTATTATTTATATTTATTATTTATATTTGTAAAATTGTATTTTGTACAGAACCAAAAAAAAAAAAATAAAACTCGAACTCATATTTAATTATTATTTATGTTTATGTTTATTCAAATCATACACGGGTACAAGACCCTTTATAATAAGTACAGATTAATTAATCTACGGAGTAGATTAATTACGGAATTATTAATTATTTATTTAATTATTTAGCACTCATTTTTTTCTACAATATAATAAATGTATTTATTCTTTAAATAATATAGACTTCATTTTCGAACTGTGGAAAAATGCAATTGAAGATTTTAAACAAGTTTTGTAAAAAGACTGTCTAAAAAATTATTTAAAAAAGAATCGAAAAAAGTATTCTAAAAGTTACTTATAATGTTCCATGTAAGTAAAAATTAAACGCAAAAAGTTACTTAAAATGCTCCATTTAAGTAACTTTTTTGATAATTTTTTCTGTAATTTCTTTTGTAATTTTTGTGTAATTTATCAGATAATTTCATTCAAGAGAGAGAAAAATTACTGAAAAAAATTAAAATTTTATTCAAAAAGTTACTTAAACAAAGTTCAATATTTAGTCAATAAAATATATTTTTTATTTTAATATTTATTTCAAAAGTTCAATTAACTTTTAAAATAATTTCTTTATTTCTTTTCTGTTTGATTTTTAGATAGTTTTTTTAAAAATCTGCGTTTACAATCTTTAATCGCATTTCTTCACAGTTCGAAAATGAAATGCAAAAAAAATGTTCGAAAATAAAATGCAAAAAGAAATATTCGAAAATGAAAAGCCAAAAAAAAATGTTTGAAAATGAAAAGCCAAAAGAAATGTTAGAAAATGAAAAGCCAAAAAAATGTTTAAAAATGAAAAGCCAAAAAAATGTTCGAAAATAAAAAGCCAAGAGAAATGTTCGAAAATGAAAAGCCAAAAAATGTCCCAAATGAAAATAAAAAACTAATGTAAATAAATAAAAATAAAAAAATAAAAATGCAAAAAAATGTTCCAAAATAAAATGCAAAAAATTTTCGAAAATGACATGAATTTGTTTTAAAAATAAATCATTTATAGAAAACGCTTCGTTTAAATCACTTTTTGAATAATTCTTAAATATTTTAAATTCACTATAAGACATTTCAAATCAAATTATCTGATAAATTGCAAAAAACACAACTACTGTTCGCATTTACGAAAGTCAAGGCCACAAAGAGACAAAAGAGAATAAAAAACCGCTTAATAATGAACACGTAATATCTTACACTCACTAATTTATTGAACAAACAGGATTGCACTTTTTTTTAAAAAACGAAAAGTGCAAAAGAGGAAAAACATGTTATGTATCTTCATCTTTTTCTATCAACACACGCATTATCGAACATAAAATATTATCTACACAAGTTCGTGTATTGAAAGACTTGTTCGCTCGGAGCATTTAATCGAAACGCAAATAAATATATTACTCTTTCAGTTTTCACTTACTTTTTCAAAATTCCATTCTTCAGTTGTTAAGTGGTTCAATAAAACACAAATAAACGTGTCAACAAATAATTTAAAGGAAAATGTCTCTGATTTCAAATATTCCTGTCCTGGAAATTCTCAGTGCAGTGATTGTTGTGCTTTTTGCAGTGTATTTATTCTTTAAATTAGTTTTGTACAATTACTGGAAAAAAAATGATGTCATTTATCTAGAGCCAACAGTTCCAATTGGAAATATTTTGAAATCTGTCGCTGGCATGGAACACATTGGTATTTATACAAACATGTTTATAATAATAAAAAACAATTGCAAAAAACTTCAAACATTCAACTTTGTTAATTTTCTTTACGAATTTATAAAAACGTTAAATAATATAATTATAATCGTTAAATAGTAAAACAAAAGAGGTAACAAAAATTGAAAGCAAGTTTAAAAATAAAAAAAGAGTTAGAAAAAGAGTTAGAAAAAGAGTTAGAAAAAGAGTTAGAAAAAGAGTTAGAAAAAGAGTTAGAAAAAAAGTTAGAAAAAAAGTTTTAAAAAAAGTTTAAAAAAAAGTTTAAAAGAAAGTTTAAAAAAAAGTGTAAAAAAATAATTCTCTTGAAAAGAATTATAAATTAAACTTGGATTAAAATTGTGTACTATTTCGGTTTATATTTTGATTTTTAAGGTACTTGTTTTGCGAATGCGTACGAGAAAATGAAGAAGCATCGATATTTTGGAATGTATACTTTTCATAAACCGAGTTTAGTAATAACTGATCTAGATTTGGTGAAAATGGTGATGACTAAAGAATTTTCACACTTTCATGATCGAGGGATTTATTGTAATGAAGAGCTTGAGCCTCTTAGTGGGCATCTTTTTTTAATATCAGGTCAGAAATGGAAAAATTTGCGTTCTAAAATATCGCCGACTTTCACTTCCGGAAGAATGAAATTAATGTTCGGTTCGGTAAAAGAAAAGGGCGACGCTTTGACGCAAATTCTGGAAAATAAAGCTCGAAATCGAGAAATCATCGAGGTGAAAGAAATCCTGGCACGGTAATTAATTTAAAAAAATAATTATATAATAATAAATTGATACCGTAATGTAATTATTAGGAGTTCAAAACGGACTATTTTTATACTTTAGTTCACATGTAAAATAGCTTCAAATTAAATTGAATGAATTTGAAAATTGGACATTTTATTTTAAAACTCAGGGAATTTTTAGCTTTTAAATTGAATAAATGGGATTTAAATTTGAAAATTGAATAAATGGGATTTAGATTTTCAAGTTGAATAAATGGAATATAAATTTTAAAATTGAATAAATAGAATTTAAATTTTAAAATTGAATAAATGGAATTTAAATTTTAAACTTGAATAAATCGAATTTAAATTTAAAAATTGAATAAATCGATTTTTGATTTTAAACTTGAATAAATCGAATTTAGATTTTAAACTTGAATAAATCGAATTTGAAGTTTAAACTTGAATAAAAGTAAATTAAATGTTGAAGAGTTTAAATAAAAATTCTCCAGTCGCTTAGGTCAAAAACCGGAGAATTTACCGTTTTATTTAAACTCTTCAAAATTTGAAAATCACGACTTGAAATTTTGGGAAGAAACCCTAAAAAATTCTAAATAAAAAGTGAATTAAATTTTAAAATCAAACCGAATGCGATTTACATTTTTAAAAATCTAAATGGAAAACTACAAGTCCGATTTAGTAAAACTGAAAAAGCATCATTCTGTCCATACATTGTTTGAATAAATAAAAAAATAAAATTTTTAAAAAACGAATTCGTTGAAAAATCACTTTTTTATTTTAGCTACGCCACCGATGTTATATTTTCGACAGCTTTTGGAGTTGATAGCAACAGTCTTCAAAATCCAAAAAGTGAATTGCGTTACTGGGGCAAAAAAGCACTGTCAATTGGTTCGATAAGAATTGCCCTTACTTTTTTCGCGCCAAAAATTATGCAACTTTTTAAAATTAAATTCCTTCAAAAAGGAGTCAGTGAATTTTTCATTCGAGTTTTTAATGAAACTGTTGATTATAGGGTAGCAAATACTATACGAAAAAAAGACTTTTTAGATCTTTTAATGCAACTTATAAAAACTGGCCAATTAGAAGGAGACGATTCAGAAACTGCTACAATTTCAGGTGAGTTTTTGTAAAAAAACACTTGGTTTTTTCAAACCTGTATGTATTTGAATAAATAAATAAAAGCCCTGAGAAATTAAAAGTCTAAATCAAATAATAAACTTTTATATAATTAGGGTCATACTTAAATTACGTTTAAATTATACTTAAATTTAATTACTTATAATTTTAGTAATTAAATTTAAGTTAATTTAATTCATGGGGGAGAGGGGAGTTCTGACTTTTTGTTATATTCAACAAAAAATGGTGCAAATGTATTAAATATTTTGTTATACATGAGGAAGGGAGGTTTAAAATTTTTAAAAAAAATCGTTACTTAATCTAAGGTTGGCCCCTTACCAAAAAAATAAAATTATAAAAGAATAATATGAAACTAAATTATAAACAATGAATTAAATTGTTTAATGTTACAAAAGGGTTTTTACAAACTCGTATATATGTTTAAAATAAACTAAAAAAATTAGAAATGTTATTTTATCCGACTTTTTATTTGTTAAAATGACTTTATTTTATCAAAATATATTTTTATGTTTAATTTATTTTTATGTTTAATTTATTTTTATATTTATTTTATTTTTATATTTAATTTGTTTTATTTCTATTTTATTATTTTTAATGTATTTGTTTCCTCATAGAGGAAAATTTGTTTATAATTTGTTTTCATATTTAATTTAGTTTTATATTTAATTATCAAACGATAATAAAAAATAGAGGAAAATGATGAGTGTGTATTTTTCGGCAGATTCATTAGACGGAAAAATAACAACGATAGAAGCAGCAGCACAGGCGTTTGTGTTTTTTGTTGCTGGATTTGAAACATCGTCATCAACAATTGGTCATTGTTTGTATGAATTGTCTCTTAATCAAAAGATCCAAGAGAAGGTTCGTAAAGAAATTAAATCTGTTTTAAAACAACATGGCGAATTGACTTATGAGTCTTTGAATGACATGACATATTTACACCAATGTGTTTCTGGTACTTATAATAATTTATCTTACAACAACAAAGTTTAAAATAACTTTTCCTTATTCAGCATAAATTGATAATTTTTTGCCAGTAACTACTGTATTTATTTATAAATTGCAAATTAGATTTTAAACTCAAGATTACCAATTAAATACAAAAATTGATAAATCAGTGGATTAAGAAATGATACATACCTTAAAAATTAATAAATTAAGAATTAATAAATTAAATAATGATACATACATTAAAAAAATAATAAATTAAGAATTAATAAATTAAAAAATACATACATCAAAAATTAATAAATTAAGCATTAATAAATTAAAAAATAATAAATACTAAATTAATAAAAAATTTAAAATTGTTAGTTTGCAAAATTTATTTATATCTTGATGCTACAATTAATATTTTACATCTCTTTTTGCCCCCAGAATTATCAGTTAACAAATTAAAAATAAATTAACCCGAAGATTCGAAATACAAATTTAAAATTGATAGTAGAATTTTAAATGAATTAATATAATAAAATATGAAATTTAAATTAAATACAAAATTAAAATTGATAGTAGAATTTTAAATAAATTAATATAATAAAATATAAAATTTAAATTAAATACAAATTTAAAATTGATAGCAGAATTTTAAATAAATTAATATAATAAAATATAAAATTAATATAATTAATATAATAATTATTAATAACAATAAAACAAATTAATAACCGTTTTTTTTAAACTATAGAAACTCTGAGGAAATATCCAGCCCTGGCTATTTTAAATCGCATTTGTACGAAAGATATTCTTTTGCCGACAACTAATTTGCATGTGGAGAAAGACATTGATGTTGTAATTCCCGTTTTGGGCATTCACATGGATCCGGAAATTTATCCTGATCCTACAAAATTTGATCCCGAAAGATTTACTGAAGAAAATGTAGCAGCCAGACACCCTTACGCTTATTTGCCTTTTGGAGAAGGACCAAGAATATGTATTGGTAAAAAACTTTATTTGCCAATTAAAATAAAACTGAAATTTGAAACCTTTTTTTCATTTACCGAGATTGAAGAAACTCTTTGCTATTTTCAAAATTAATTAAATAAAAATCGTTTTCTTTATATTTATTTCTTTTTATTTGAAATTTGTAAATTAATAAATTTCTTTTATATTTGTTGATTTGATTTTAATTATTTTTGTTGATCAATGATAATTGAATATTCACTTCTTTGTATCAACTCTCGTATCAACTTGCAATTTTAATTGATTGCATTTCATAATTATTGAAAGTCATAAAATTTGTAATAAATAAAAAATTGGTTCAATTATAAGTTGAGTCGATAAGTATTGATCGATAAGTGTTAATCGATAAATATTGATCGAAAAATGTTGATCGATAAGTACTGATCTATAAGTATTAATCAATAAGTATTAATCAATAAGTATTAATCAATAAATAATAATCAATAAACAATAAACAATAATCAATAAACAATAATCGATAATTATTAATAAATAATTAGAATAGATAATAAAATAAATTAAAGATAAATTAAAATAGAAAATTAAGATGAATTAATCATAAATTGTATGTTACATACATTCAATTTCTTTCGTTATTCTTTATTTCAATTAAACGGGCTCAAATGGCCCTTTGTATACAAAAATGGCTAATGTTACATTAAGAAAAAAAAAAAAAAAAAATTGATAATTTTCACCAGAAGTTCTTTTTTAATACGCCCTTTATTTTTTAGGAATGAGATTTGGTCTCGTACAGACAAAAATAGCGATAATTAGTATCATAAACAAATTTCGACTGAGCTTGGGTCCAGATACACCTGTACCTCTTAAAATTGATCCACAGTCAAGTATCACATACGCATCAAAGGAAATAAATCTGCGCATTGAACTCTTGGAGCAGTAATTAAAAAATTAGTAAACTTTAAGAAGCAATTTTGCAAGTCACAGATTACATAAATTGTATTTAACGCTTTCATACTTCGTGTTGAAAAACGTTTAAATTAATTATTATGCAATGACTCAATGATATAACTACTTGTAAATAAATTATGCCTCTTAATTGTGAGCAGATTATTTTTGAATTTAATCTGCATGTGCTGACATCGTAGTTTTTTATTTTATGAATTTTACTAATGAGCGACATCAGATTACTTAAAAAAATGTGTGAAAAACAACGCATGAATGATTTTATAAGATCAGACGCAGACAAATTCACAAAAATTTAATTTGAATGTTAAATTAAATATTAATTGAATAAAATATTTGAATATTACATTAAGTAATTGAATATTTAATAAAATATTTGAATATTAAATAAAATATTTGAATATTAAATAAAATATTTGAATAATAAATACAATATTCGAATAATAAATAAAATATTTGAATATTGAATAAAATATTTGAATATTAAATTAAATATTATTTAATATTATTCATTAAATATTATTATTTAATATTATTTAAATTTAATATTTCAATAGTTAATTCGAATCGGATTTCAATTCTACGAGTATTTTGATTGAAATGAGATTTTGATCCCATTTTTATTCGAATCAGATTTTGATTCTACGAGTACTTTAATTCGAATAAATTTTAATTCAGTACAACAACATTTGTATTTCATGTTCAATAAATAATCATTTTCAATAAATTTTATTGTTATTTTAAATAAAATCGTTAGTTCCTCTATTTTTAATTTGAAATGTGAAACATTTGTAGATTTTATCGCAGTCACGTAACTAGAGGGATTTTTTTCTTCGTCCCCGTGAGTCATTGACTTTCACTCTCTTTAGATCTCTTATAAGAGTCAACAAATTTTAATATTGACACATAAATAGCAACAATATAACATTTTTCTTATACTTGAAAAAATCTTATACTTGAGAAAAAGTTTGTCATGAAATAGTTGACTTAATAATTATATCGTACAATTTTTCTTCTTATATTTTTGTAAGAACAATCGTAAGTCACGCCAATGAAATTTCTTAGTAAATGATTTTACAAAAGAAAGAATTTTTTTTCAAAAATCGAAAGTTTTGAAAAATGAAACAGAGTTTAAAGAGTTGAAACTCCCTTTGATACATTTTCATAAATAAATAAGCAGATTGTGTTAATTTAAAAAATCTTTAATTTAAAAAATCAGTTCATAAAAATTAGAAAAATATAATTATTGTAAATATAACGCACTAAGTAAATTAAGAAGTCAAATGATGATTTTTTTAGGACAATTAAATGTTAGGTTAAGTTACGCTTGTGTTGGCGTCTGCGCACAAGGTCGTAGTAAATGCTGCCAACTTGAGGAGGCTGAAGAGCGCACAGGCGTGCTTATTAAATCCGAGAAAATACAAATTTCAGTTGGCAGTACTTGGCACAAACTTCTGCGCACGCGCAAACGTAAATAAGAAGCGTAACTCAAGCAGTTTGTCACCAAAAGGATAAACTAGACAGTGTAATCCCGCTCACTGACAATGAGCAACAAAAAATAATAACCATTGATTAATTATTTTTAATCAATAATTATTGTTTATATTACATTATTATTCGTATGTTTATTATACATAATTGTCGATTAACGATAATAAACCATTACTTTTGTTCATTATTAGAAACAATTGTCGATTAATAATAATTTCTATTCATTATTAGAAACAATTGTCGATTAATAATAACTTCTGTTCATTATTAGAAACAATTGTCGATTAATAATAATTTCTGTTCATTATTAGAAACAATTGTCGATTAATAATAATAATTCTGTTCATTATTAGAAACAATTGTCGATTAATAATAATTTCTGTTCATTATTAGAAACAATTGTCGATCAATAATAACAAACCTTTGTTTATTATTACACAAAACTATCGATTATTAACAATAAACAATTATTGTTTACCATTATATCTGATTATCAATAATAAACAATTGTTCATTAAAATAAATAATTATTAATCCATTACAATAAATAATTACTTTTAAGCTTCAGAATAAAAAAAATTTTCGAATAAAAAAATACTTGAAAGAAACGGAATAATTACAAAAAATAAAATTCCTTTTCTGAATCTTTTCTTTAAGCATTCTTATCGTATCTTAACGCCATGTCCAAGAGCTTGTATGATAATTTAGGAATCTACCTTCATATTACCATCGTCTTTATTTTTTTCCGAAGTTTCTTTTTAAAAATAATAATAATCTGACATTCATGACACACTTCAAGGTATCCTAAAGTAATTCCCAAAGTTTCAAAGCGATATCTTTTTTAATTTAAGTATTTCCAAAAATGTAAGACAATAAGGTTATCAACATTCAATTTTATCGACTTCATTCTTGGAGCTTAAACTTGGAGCATTTTTTCGAGCTTACGCTTAAACTAGAAGAGCTATCGATTTAAAACTTTGGGGATCATTTTAAAATACCTTCTACTGTGTCATGAATCTTTGACTTATTATTATTTATAAAAAAAACTTGAAAGAATATAAATGACTGTAGATTCCTAAATTATTAACGGAGTTCTCGAACACTTTTTCTTTTGAAAACGGAACCATAAAATAAAATATGATGCAAAGGGACAATGAGAACTGATGATGATGTAAATTGTTTATTATATTTAAAATCCAGGATAGTCTACTACCCTTGGGGAGTTTTTGTAATCATAGTCAATCGATGATGATGGATAGGAAGAGATGGCAGAAGTGGTGTAGGGGCTAGAATCATAAGAACTCGTCGAGTAATTTTCTTCACTGCTGGGTCCATTTAAAGCACCCGTGTGGTCCAGGGGGGCAGATTCTTGGGCGGGAGATGATTGCTCCAGATTGATGGAATCACGAAGAAATTTGCTCAAGGGATGAACTCGGACCGAGTTTTGGATGCTGTTTTGAAGAGCTTCGTGGTCGTGTTTGGTGGCAACTGCTTGTGCTGCAGCTTCACTTGCAGCTTGGGCGGCATGTGCTGCAGCTGCTGCAGCATTCTTTTGCGCCTTCTGGGCCAGTGCTGCAGCCTTCTGGGCAGCGGCTTGGGTTGCTGCAAAATCTATCCTGGCAGCTTCCAGTTGTTCGTCAATTTGATGAGCTCGTTGTTTGGCTTGACCCACCATCGTCGTCTGAGCGGCCAATTCAGCTGCAGCTTCCGAAGCTGCTTGGGAAGCGTGTTCTGAAGCTGCCTGAGCTGCGTTCATGGCAGTCGTTATTACCTGCACCTGAATACACAAAAGTTCTCAAAATCAAATGATAATTTTAGAGATAGCTTAGTTAGTTCTTTTTTTCATTGGCGCTCTCCAATTGGTTATGGCCATGACCTGGTAAGTCTGAGAGGTAGCTTTTTAGCAAGATTAGAGCGCGTGCGTTGGCTCAGCTGTGAGTAGAATAGCAATTCGACGCATGCGTTGACTTAACTGTGCGCGAAGCAATAATCTGACGCATGCGCTGACTCAACTGTGCGCGAAGCAACGGTCTGACGCATGCGTCGATTCAACTGTGAGTAAAAGAGCGTTTCGGCGCATGCCCGCCGACTCAGCTGTGAGTAAACCAGCGTTTTGACGCATGCGCGCCGACTCAGCTGTGAGTAAACCAGCGTTTCGACGCATGCGCGCTGACCCAGCTGTGCGTAAAGCATCGATTCAAAGCATGCGCAAACACAACCGTGCGTAAAGTAACAACCTAACGCGTGCGCAATTAAAAAAGTGCCTAAAAGCCGTCTACCTTACCTGCAGATATAAATAAAAGCTTAAAAATATTTTCAAAAAAGCGTTATCTAACCTGGTGCATGGCCTGCTGAGCAGAATTTTGTGCAGCAGTGGCAGCACGTTGAGCTTGTTGCAATTGTGTTTTTTCTCCGTCGACGGCTTGATGAGCGTCGTAGGATTGTTGTTCGAGACCCATGAGAATGATTTGTTTTCCTGCTAAGGCTGCGGCTGCGGTTGCAGCAGATTGAGCTGCTGATTGGGCCAAAGTGTTTTTGGCCACATAGGCTGCTTGATGAGCGGCGGAGGGTTGATTGACGACAGAGTTGTGTGCAGCATTAGCTGCTCCTTGTGCAATACTTACCAATCCTCCTCCAACACTGTAGCCCGTCTTTGGCTTCTGCTGTGTTGCTGCTGGCAAAGGAGCTTCGGCATATTCAGCCGAGTATGCAGGCTCCTGTCTAATATAATCAAAATCTAATCCTTCCACGAGCTGATCTATTTGTTTCTTATCCAAAATGTGCGTTTGTTGGCGGTCCTTTGCCGGACTTCCGAGAGCCAAGCCCACGCAGGCGACAACCAAGATGATCTTCATCTCCCGCTTTTTCTTAATCTATCTGCAAAATGCCGCTCATTAGTGTCAATAATCACTTGGCGGAATAATTTCCTTCGTGCGCAATTTTTTCTGCTAATCTTGAAAAATGCCTTGGAATTATTGCAAAAATATTTGACTCATGAAAAATTTTATCACCATCCTATCAAAATATAATATTTATATTATAATATTTATATTATAATATTTATATTACAATATTTATATTACAATATTTATATTTGTGACACGATCTGAAGAAAGGGACCTTACAAGTATTTGAAATTAGGTTATGTTTGCTGACAGTTTTAACATAATTAATGCTTCCCTTTTAATTATTTGCAGAAAAACAGTTTTTCTCGACAGTATACAAAAAAGCTATTCAAGAAAAACTTCTTTTCGTTAACAATAGTTAAAAAGAAAACATTAATTAAGTTAAAACTGACAGCAAACATAACCTAATTTCAAATGCTTGTAAGGTCCCTTTCTTCAAATCGTGTCACATTTATAGAAATAAAATGCATCTAATTTATTTGTGATTTAGTTTAAATCAACTATGATTAAAATATTAATCAATATTTATAATCAAAAATAGGTATAATACTTTTTACATATGCGTATTTTATAAATAATTGTTTCTTTGGTTTTTGATATAGTTTCTTTTCCTTTTTACGAAACAAATCTGTTTTTAAATGACTGACTTTTCATGAAAACACGTTTCGGTATTACAAAATACATTTTTGATAAAAGCTTTTGACGATTATATTTCATAAAACTTTTATAAAAACATATTTACAGTTTTTATCAAAGATGGAATGATTATGAAATGATTTTAATCTGATGAATTACTTAATAATGAATGGATAGGATAATTTTTTAAAAATTGTACGCGAATCTGATGCACTTTTAATCATAAATCATAAAGATCAATAATCTAATTTGTGAATTAATATTATCAGTATTTTTACTATTTATATCGTTACGTAAAATTTTTTAAACATGAATAATTACGAATTTTTAAATTACGAACCACTTTGGTGAATTACCTTAATTTTTAAATAATTATTATTTAAGATTATATATTTCAATTGCTTTCACATCATGTATTAAAAATTATTATTAAGTATTATATATTATCAAATATTAAATATTATTAAATATTACATATTATTAAATATTACATATTATCAAATATTACATATTATAAAATATTACATATTATTAAATATTACATATTACCAAATATTACATATTATTAATTACACATTATTATAAAAAAAAGAATTATTAAATAAATAAGGTTATTCACCAAAGTGGTTTGAATTTAATAATCCGGTGTAATGATTCGTGTTGAAAAAAAATTTTTTTTTTGTTAAAAATTACTTATAAATAATGAAAGTAATTATTAACATATATAAATAATTGCACTCGACCTCAAAAATCCCGGAAATCCCACAAAAGTAATAAATTCACAAATTTTTTCATCCATTTTCATTTGCTAATCGAATATAGCGCGAATAACTCATTGATATTTATTCAAATGGATTTCGCGAGATCATTCACGCATGACGTTTACGTCATGATCTAAATTCGATTACGATTTGTAAAAAGTCGACAATAAATTATGAGTTCAGTAGAATTGACATGGCAAAGGGATAAACGAAAGTATGTTTCAAAATTACTTTCTGTAAAGAAAAGTATTTTGCCGATTACCACTTATGCCAGAAGATTATACAATATCTTTTTATTAAGGACTTTTTAGTCGATTCTCGTGCCAATTTCTCTAAAACCTAGAGCTCTGCTTGGTTGATTGCTAAACGGAACTGACTGAACTCTAGATCGATTTTTGATGAAAAAAACAATCAAAGTAGTTTAATATATATAAGATATCTGCTACCGTCATCGATTCACTGCTTTAATTTTCCCCTCTGAATTTCCTGAGACTTTGCAGAAAACATTTTTATCGAAAAACTCACTTTCTAATTTATTTCCAATCAGGTAATTATCACCTGATCTCAGAGACGATCTTAAAACGTAACAATTGTGCAACTAAATAATTGTTATTACCGCTTCCGAAAAATGCGATAGTTTGTTATTGTTAATTGAGGAACTTTATAAAAAGGAGTTGAAAAACATTTGAGGAGTAGATATTAGGATTTAAAAAATGAGGCCACAAAAATATGTGATTGAGAATAAAATAAGAAGGGTATCAGAAATAAAATAAAAAGTGTACTGAAGAACCATATAGACATTATTTTTGAATCAAAGAAATTGTTTTTGAATCAAAGAAACCTTCTTTGATTTACAAAAAATTGCTCTTGAATAAAACCAGAAAAATCAGAGAATATTTCTTTAAATTAAAAAAAAACTTTTTTCTGAGTGTAATTCAATATAATATGGCTCAATATAATAATATAATTCAATATAATATAGCACATTTTAAAAAATTAATTAACTTTGATTATTCAATGCCTTCTTTACCAAGAGGACAATATTCTTTGTAAATCGTTATATATTACAAAAATATATTTGTAGCCTTAAAAAAATAATAAGTAAAATAATATTTCTATAAGAAATAATTGTAAAAAATTTTTTCGTTCAACTTTATAGAATTTAAATTACTAAAGGTAATAATTTTTAATTTGAAGTATTTTGAAGGGCTTTTAAATATTTTGAAGGATGTTTAATTATATTTTAAATATATTATTTTTTAATACTTTGAAGTATTTTTACATAGTTTTAAGTATTTTAAAGTAATAAAAATGATTTAGAAGTATTTTGCAGTAATTTTAAGTATATTTCAATATTTTCAAGTATTTTTCAGTGTTTTTAAATACTTTGAAGTATTGGGAAGTATTTGAAAATATTTTAAAGTAATTTGAAGTATTTTCTAGATATTTTGATACATTTTTAAATACTTAAATTTCTTTAAATAGTCTGACGTATTTTAAAGTAATTTTAAGTATTTTTAAATATTTAAAAATAATATTAAGTATTTTCAAGTAGCCTGAAGTATTCTAAAGTACTTTGAAGTATTTTAAAATATTTTGAAGTATTTTAAGATGTTTTGAAAGATTCCGAAGTATTTGGAAATATTTTAAAGTAATCTAAAAGATTTTTAAGTAGTTTTAAGTATTTGGAAATATTTAAAAGTAATTTTAAATATTTTTAAATATTTTGAAGTAGTCTAAAGTATTTTAAGAGAGTTTTGAGTATTCTTGAATATTTTAAAGACATTTTAACTTAACTTAAGTATTTTGAAATATTTTAACGTAGTCTGAAGTATTTTAAATTAGTTTTAAATATTTTGAAATATCTTAAAGACATTTTAAGTGTTTTTAAATGTACATTAAAGTATACTTTTAAATATTTTGAAGTATTTTAGAGGACTCTGATGAATTCTAAATATTTTTAAAATATCTTAATCCTTTTTATACCTTATTTAATACTTAAAATACTAATATTTTCAAAAAATATTAACTATTTTGAAGTATCTTTAAATATTTTGAAGTATTTTAAACCATTTTGAATTCTTTTAAAGTAATATAAAGGATTTTGAAGTACTTTAAACTATTTTTTAACATATTTTAAATTTATTTAAATATTTTAAAGTGTTTTTAAATATTTTGAAGTCTTTTAAATAAATTTTGTGTATATTTAAATATTTTTAAGTGTTTTTAGATATTTTGAAGTATTTTGAAGCATTTTTAAATAGTTTTACGTATTTTTAAATAGTTTTAAGTATTTTTAAATATTTTAAAGTAGTTTTAAATATTTTGTTGTATTTTAAAGTATTTTGAAGTAGTCTGAAGTATTCTAAAGCAGTTTTAAATATTTTAAAATACTTTGAAGTATTTTTAAATATTTTGAAGTATTTTTAAATATTTTGAAGTATTTTTAAATATTTTGAAGTATTTTTAATAATTGAAGTAGTTTTAAGTAGTTTGAAGTATTGTTGTTGGAAAATTATAAAAAAAAACTTATTGAAAAATAGGAGAAAAGGGAAAGCAATAATTGATTTTAGATGTTTTAAAGAATTTTCTTAGGAGAAGGAGAAAATAACGAGGAAAGGGGGAAAAAGGGGTATCAGGTAGAAAATGGGACTAATTGTGATTGCAACAAATAATTGAAAATAAATGTAGAAAAAAAATAAATTGAATTAAAAATAATAGTTTGAATTTAAAAAAGAATAATTTGAATACAATAATTTGAATACAATAATTTGAATGAAAAAAAACAAGAATAAAACACAAAAAGAAATTTCAAAAAATCCTGAAACCTACACATAAGAACTAATATATAAAACAATAACAAAAAAATCATCAAAAGTAAATAAAAGATTTAAAATTCAATCAAGTGAACACTATTGATCATTTTCGAGCGTATGAGATAAAATAAATGATTTATCGCTCTGGGAGCTGATTTGCAACTTGACTTTCAACAATAAGGAGAGTTCGTGCAGTTTCGTTTTTAAATTTAGTGCTTAAAGGATTGGTCACATGCTTCCCGATAAAAATGCTAAAAGGCAAAGAGTTTCATTGAACGTGACTATACACAGGGCAATATTTCGCAAGGGTTTGCAATTGTTGAAATTCAAAAATCTCGTTCTATATAAAGTTGTTGTAAATGTGTACACATTGAGTTTATTATCAAATGAACTGGACTAAGTGCACGCATTCGTTTATAAAACTGCGAGCAAGATACTTGTCCATTCTGTGCTGGAAAGTTGAGCATTTACGATAAACTTTTTCAGACACCGCCCTTTCAAATCCCTGCGGCCTCAAGTGGTGGCGAGTGGCTTATACAATTACCATAGGTTACTTATAAGAAATAATCTACATCTGCACAAAATCGACAAGACGCAAAGCAGTTCTCAAAGGCGAAGGTCTATTTCAAGAACTATTAGATTTCAATCTAGGCTTAAACTTGATATCACTCCAACAGATGAAAATTGCAATTTTCAAATAAAAAAGCAGAGCTGTCTGTTATTGTGACATAAGATAATATTCGCGAGAAAAAAAAACCATTAGACAGGATATTATTAACGTTAATTTGATTCCATGAATATACATTTTAATTGTGCAAGGACTTTCGTTTCGGGAAAAAGTACATTTTATTCTACAGCTTGTAACGTTTTGCAATTTTTTTATTTTTTTTCTATATCGTTTTTTCAACGCATTTTTTTCCACGCAAATATTTTTTTCCATGGAGTATTTTTTGTTGATAATATTCTTTTTGTAAGCAACATTTTTTGTGCTATATTTTTTTCCATGCAAAATTTATCCTATGCAATATTTTTTTTCTAAGCAACTTTTTTTCTAAGCAACATTTTTTCTAAGCAACATTTTTTCTATAGAATATTTTTTCCATGCAACGCTTTTTTATCGAATATTTTATTCTAAGCAACACTTTTTTTATGGAATATTTTTTCCATGCAATTTTATTTTTTCAAACATTTTTTCTATGCAATATTTTCTTCTAAGCAACATTTTTTCTATATAATATTTTTATGCAACATTTTTTTTATACAATATTTTTTCTAAGCAACATTTTTTTATGTAATATTTTTTTTCTAAGCAACATTTTTTTTCTAAGCGACATTTTTTCTATGCAATATTTCTTTTCTAAACATTTTTTTTAGGCAACATTTTTTTCTATATGCAATATTTGTTTCTCTGCAATATTTGCTTCGATGCAATATATTACATGCAATATTTTTTTTCTTCTATAAAACATTATTTCATGTAATATTTTTTGTTTTTAGTTTCAAATATTACTTGTTGCGAAAAGAATTAATGATTGATGGAAAATTTATTGCAACATGAACCTTGCAAGGTTGAATGAAAAGTCGTTTTAAACAATTCTATGGCAAAAAAATTGTGTACGTTTTAAATTTTATAAGTTTTAAATTATAGAAGTACATAGTTACAAAATTTTATCTAAGCTTGTACGGTATACCGATTTTTTTTTAAATAAAAAAATGTTTAGCTATTAATATCGGGTTTTCTGTGATATTCATTTTGTTTCAGATTTTAATAGAATTCAGTGTTTGGTAAGAAATAATAGGTTAATGTTCACGAGACAAAATAACAAATAATTATCATTATTAATAATAATAATTCGATGCATCGTTAATTCTCTTAAACCTTTTTATAAATTAAATTGAAGAAATTTCCAATTTTCTTTAATAATAGTAATAAAATTATTATTAAAAAAATATAAATAATACCTAACAATAGTAATAATAATAATAATTTAATTTTTAACGTCCTTCATCATGTAACGTCAGTTGGTTAATAAATAATAATAATAATAATAATAAGAATAATATCAACAACAACAAAAATAATATCAATAACATTCAGAGTGGACACTTTCAATTAATTTAAATCTCGATTTAAATTCCTGGCAAATTTTTCAAGATTTGTACAGAAAGTTCGGTTTTACTTTTAAAAAATCGTCAATTTTGCTTCCTCAAAAGAAAGCCATGTTCTCTTTTTGATAATTTAATTTTTATATCACAAATTTTATATATTCACAAATTTTAATTTACTTAATTAGATTGATAAAAAAACACAAAAACAATAGAAACACACGCTCAAATTCAACGGCACTTTTAAACAAATCGTAAAAATAAAAAAATTCTTGTATTCTTTGTTGGTAAGAAAGAACTCTTGTACTCTTTGAAACAAATTCTTGTACTCTTTGAAACAAATTTTTGTACTCTTTGTACAAAAAATGTAAGTAAAGTCCAATTTTTAAAGTCCCCAACACTCACGATAATTAAAAATCCAAGAACTACCTCCACTTTTCTTTTGTTAAAAAAAAAAGAACGGAGCACTCGGTCACTAGTTTTTATAATAATTTTTTTTTGTTTAATTTTTCTCCATTGCTAGGAAGACGTTGAGGAAAATCGCGGAAGAGTCGTCTCTTTTGAACTTGAGGCTGCGGTTTTAATAAGCGGTGGAAGAATTATTTCCTTTCGTTTGAAAAGAAAAGCTTTTTGTTTCTTCGCTAATTCTTTATACTTACAAATTAAATACACCTGACTTTCGCTTGAAATTTAGAGCTGTCCTTGCTCTGGGTAGAAACTAAGAACTGATACCACTTTGTTGTTTCTTAGAAGCTCTTATACTCTTGCTGGTCCAGAGAGTTTGATCCTTTCAGACGAAAGGGATTGTCTATATTATACATTCGAAATAGGCGTGTACAAAACTTTTGTTTATATACATCAAATTCGTTTTTTTAATTTTGTACAAAAAAATCTTTGTCTCGAAAATACGACATCTTTGGTCAAAAACAAATTTTGCATTCAAGTACAATTTTTTAAACAAACATCTCGCATTTGATTTACGTCAGTTCTGGTTCGGATCAGATCGATGTAAAGTCGGAACGTTCATTTGAACAGTTTTCTTTTAGTTTTAATTTAAAAAAAAAAAACTTTTGTAATGAAAATTGTTTTTTATTTTTTATTATTATTTTATTTTTTCTTTTTTTATATTCATACAGTATGAATATAAAAAAATAAAAGTTGCCAATCGTTACGTAAAATATTATTTTAGGACAAATCTGAATTTTTAAAAATAGGAGAATAACAATTTCGTTCATTTGAACGTTCGGAACTTTATTTGCATATCAGATGAAAAGTAATAAAGTGAAATAAAAAATAATAAATAAAACTAAATGATAATAAATTTCGATAAAATTTGAAAAATGAATCTCCAATGTAATATGTTAAAATTTATTTAAATTCGTCAAATTTAAAAATTGATCAACAGCAATTCGGAATAATTGAAATTTTCAATAATTCAAGTAATAATTATTTTATAGTACTATTATTTTAACGTTCTGAGGACTGGGTGTCGAAACGAAAAGTCGTTTTTGCTTCTTCATATGAAAGGATTGTTTATTTTTATTTTATTTGACCCGGAGTGATCGCTATTTTTGGACTAAAGAATAAATCAACGAGCGATAAATAATGCATAATTATTTTGTTTTCTTTCTGTTTAAAAAATTAAAAAAATATTGTCCGAAAAAAAACATAAAGAGTTCATCAAAGGCAAATAACGATGACACAATTTTTGCAATTTTTTGTATACATGTAAGAAAAGTGGTATTTTTTCTTTTGAAAGATTTTGAAACAACGAAACAATGTTTTAAGAATAATTTTTTACAAATTAAAACAATTGTTGCATTAATAAAATTGTTGCAAAAATAAACTAAATTCAAAAAAAGAATTATTTTCTTGTTTTTTTGTTGTTAAAATTGTTTCAAGAAAATAATTGTTGTTTTCTTGTTTTGATAAAATTGTTTAAAGAAAACAATCGTTTTCTTGTTTTTTGTTGTTAAAATTGTTTCAAGAAATAACAATTGTTTTCTTGTTTTGTTGAAATTGTTACAAGAAAACAATTGTTGCTTTGTTTTAATAAAATTGTCCAAAGAAAACAATTGTTCTTTTCTTGTTTTGTTAAAATTGTTTCAAGAAATCAATTGTTTTCTTGTTTTGATAAAATTGTTTCAAGAAAACAATTGTTTTTCCGTTTTGTTAAAATTGTTTCAAGAAAACAATTGTTTTTCCGTTTTGTTAAAATTGTTTCAAGTAAACAATTATTGTTTTCTTTTGTTGTTAAAATTGTTTCAAGAAACCAATTTCAAGAAAATCAAGTTTTAACAAAATTTTCAAAAAATCCTTGTTTCTTGAAGTTTCATTTCATTTCTTAAATAATGTCTTGCCCACTAATCTGTAATATCTTGAGTGACTTTCATTTCTGTAGTGACCGTGAGAAAATAATGAAACTAAAAGTAGTTTTATCTAATCATTGTATAGCATAAATGTGCGATATTTACTTCGTCGAATTTATTCGAAAACTTGAATTATTTCCGAAGAATTTCAATTTTTACCCACAATTACATATTTTAATATCTGCATATTAAATTTCAACTGTCTTGCGTAGGGACACAGAATTATTAGACCAGGATATCTTAAATTTCACGTATGCATGAAATTCAAACCACGTGGTATAATTCGCGTTCATTTTTTTTCTTTTTTAATCATACGCTTAAACTTTAAATAATTATACGTGAGCGATAGGATAGAAAACTGATTTTCAAGAATTAAAGATTAGTTATTTATCAACGAATTCGAAAAAAAGTTGCACAAAAAGATAACTATCTATTTGTGCAAATTTTTTTTCTCAATTTGCAAATATGACTGTATTTACGTAAAATTACTGTTTTGTTGGTTCTTCGGATTTAAGAAAGACATAAAATAATCATAAAATAATGTATGGAAAAATTGAATAAATTTTATGCGAATTTTCAGCAAATTTAAATTGAGCAGTCTAAACTATTATCACATTGGCTACGTTTTGCTGAATACTTTCGTCACGGTACATTTCTTCTTATATACTACAGACAATATCACTTCTAATGATCTAGTATAGGAAACGCCTGACTTTTACTTTGTTTGAACTGCAATAATTTCGTTTCACACGAAGTAATCATTACTAAAGCTTGCCAAGAACATTAATGTCATTTAATCATTACATGAAAATTAGCAATTATGGCTTATTTTTATGACCAAACATTTAATATTTTTCACGATTTCCTTTCGGCAAAAAGTATGCAAAAATTTCATTTAAACTTTAAAACGAATGAACTAATTTTTAAAAGCGCTCTTGAGTACTGTTTTTATATTACATATGATTTTAATTACAATTTTTTCGAATCTAAGGAATAGAGATAAACTAGGTGTAACTACAATAATTGAAAAATTCAATGTAATTTTTTAGTGTTGTGTTTATTATTTAAATATTTAAAACACAATAACTTCATTATTTTTCTCTTATCTGGTTTTAGTCACTTTCTTCACATTTTTCAATTTTATAGATCCAAATTCTTGTTCATCCAAGTTTCGTTTTAGTCACTTTCAGCATATCCAATTACTGATCTAGATATAAATTGATCCAAATGATCTAGATCTAAATTATGTAAGTTCCAAACTTCAATTTATACGAGTTGTGATCCATTTTCCAACTGATCCAAACATCTATTCATGAAACCTACAAAAATTGAAATTATTATTGATTGCAATTGACAAAATAAAAAATTCTTTTTTCTATTTTTCGAAGTCAGTGAGGGCAAGTACTAATCATAAAATAATTCATAATAGCGTATAATTTTATCTCATCATCCAGGTATGAAATAATGAAAAAAATTGAAACGTGCTTATTATTTATAATAAAATTTACCTTCGTAATAATGAAGAGCCATAAATTCGAGACTAAGGTGACAGCGTCTACAAAAAAAGTAATACATTAAAATTCGGTTTCAAACAGTTTTGTAAAAAGTTATTTCTTATAAAAAATCAGTTATAAAGAGTGACATCAAATATGTTCAGACATATGCTTGTCAAATTTAAATTACATCATATTAAAGAAAAACTGGTATACAAATTATCTTCTAGAAATAAAATGATTATTATAAAATAATTACTATTGTAAAATATTATAAAATAAATATAAAATAAATATTATAAAATGAAATATTCTTATTGATGAGAATGGAAGAAAACATGAAACATAAAAAGAATATCAAAAAATTTCTAAATTATAAAATTATATCTTGTAGTTCATAAGCCATGTAAATAAACAACCAAAATTAAAAATCTCACCATTCTTAAGACTCATCGAAAAGAAGTTGAATATCGAATTCATGCCAAGATCGTGCTTTTATTGTAGATTTCCTTTGGTCATAAACAATCTGAAAAAAGTATTTTCCTTTTAGTAAAATTCTACGAATAAATAAAAACATAACAATTATTTTAATTTTTCAGAGTACAGTATCACCACGTTTATGTATGACAGGGATAACTAAAAATTCATCATTTTAAACTAAGTTTTGAATTTTTAAAAGTTTCTTCAAATTTAAATAATTATTTAGTAGTTTTTACCTTCACTATTTCTATCCACTTGATAGCATCGCAACATTGTCTTGAAATGATCTGCAAGCACGAAAATCTGCAAATACAAAATACTCATTAATATTTCTGACATTTTTTTGGTACAATGTAAGTTTTAAAATTGCAAAAATCAGAAAAACCAATCAGTCACGGAACTCAGACTGGGGCGGTAAGTATAACATCATTGAAAATTTATTTAATAAATAACTGCTTATTTTATAAATTTATAAAATAAGCAAATTCAAAAAACTTCGAAATATTCTTACTCTTAAAATTCAGAAAAATATGCATACCTTTAGAATGTACTGGGATGTGAAATCCTTTTTACGTGATCCATTTTCGTTTTGAAGCTCCTGGAAAATTAAATAAACTTTAAAACGTGTTCAAAAATTTAGAACAAAGTTTAATTTTTCAAATTAGAAAATCAGAAAATTCCAATCAGTCACAGAATTCAGACTGGGGCGGTAAGTTTAACATCATTTATAATTTAAATTATGCGAAGTATACGAGTGGAATTTTCGAACCTTTTGCAATTTACTTTTTCAAATTTATTTACATTACAAAAAATAATAATTATGATTAAGCAGAAAAGCAACTTGAACTTTATATAAACTCTCTTCTTAATGTAATTTTGTAATATAATAATGTAATGTAACAATGTAATGTAATAATGTAAATAATTGTACATTTAATTGCAAATATGAAGAATTAAAGCGTAAGTTAGTTAAATAAAATGATCACCTTAAATCACGCGATTAACAAAAAGCGACAGCATCCTTGTGAATTACCTTTAAAAGAAGAAATTTCTTGAAATAAAAAGGATAAAAATGTCTGGTAATAAATAGAAATAAAATATAAAATCAGAAAGAAGAATATAATCATGAGTTCATACGAACGAGACGAAATTTTTCATCATTTATCAAATTATACAAAAAATACTATGCTCATTGCAACATTTAAACGCCCTAATATTTATTTACACGAATATTTTATTAAAAACTTAATTTTTCACAAGGATGTTTACAGATTTTAATTCAAGTAATTTTAAAACGTACTTACCACGTGCTAACGAATGATTCCAGCATTTTTCATCTCTCGTTTTTCCTTCTCGAAATTAAAAAAACCGTAGGCAAAGTTCTTGAGCATTTTGCTCCTAACTTTTCACTAATAAACTTTTCCATTGAACAATTGTTAAACAATTTTATTCAATTGAACAATTCTCATAAGATGCTTCTTCCTCTGCGGTAAAAAAGAAAATGGACGAGAGACGCGTCTTTTCTTGTATTTATAATGTTCGCCAGGCTTGCCAACGTAACGGTTAAAATCAGGGATGGATAGCGCGCGAATTACTTATTTTGTTCCTCTTTTTAAAAAAATAGATAATAAATAAGAAAAATTAGACAAAAAATCAATAGACACGTAGATGTAAAAATAAATTTAGAATAATTGGCAAATTAAATGGAAGATTCATTAATTAAGAAAATTAAGAAACAAACAAAATTGTACGGTCCGAGTGATTATCAGGGATGGGTTGCGATTGTGACGTTTCAACGTAAAATACGTTAATTTCTCTACCATTTACTTACAAAAATGTTACGTTATGTATTTGAAAATTCAAATCGTTCGAAAATAATTTAAGCAAGCGATTATAAATACGTACAGAAATTTTTTTTAAAAATTAATATATAATTGTAATTTGCAATTATAATTAAATTAAATTATACAATTATAAAATTACAATTTGTTAATATTTATAATGTAAATTTACAGTTTATTTCTATTTATAACGAAAATTTACAGTTTCTTTCTATTTATAATGTAAATTTACAATTTGTTAATATTTATAATGTAAATTTACAATTTTTTAATATTTATGATGTAAATTTACAGTTTATATCTATTTATAACGAAAATTTACAGTTTCTTTCTATTTATAATGTAAATTTACAATTTATTTATATTTAAAATCCATAATTTATAAATTGCAATTTAGAAATTACTTTTACCTACTAGACCGTTTTATTTAAAAACAATTTTTTAAAAATTAATTATCCACGGTTGTTATAAGAAACTGATACTGAAGTATTAAAAATTAATTTTTTAATCTAAGTTACATATAATTTGTGCCTTACCATTTAAAATTTATTTATTTGTACACATTATTATTATTAATTATTATAAATTATTATTTATTATTATTATACTTATTTTGTTTTATTTATTTATTTTATTTATTTATTTTGTTTTATTTATTTATTTTATTTATTTATTTTATTTTATTTATTCATTTATTTTATTTATTTATTTTATTTTATTTATTCATTTATTTTATTTATTTATTTTATTTTATTTATCACACATAATATTACATTTATTATTTTTTTATATTATTACTTCGTTAAATATCCCATGTTTTATGACTAAAAATTCGCAATTGTTATAAACAATTTTATTCCAATAAAAAGAAGCAGTAAAATTACAAAATGTTATGAGTAAATTATAGCATTATATAAATAGCAACAATAACAGATCAAAAAAACATAAAAATACGTTGATAATATTTTACACTATACATTTTATCATTGAAACATCTACGACCCAATTTTCGTAAAAATAATCATTACTTTACATAATTAAGATTATGCAAAAAAAAGAAAAAAGACAATTACACTGCACTTAAAGAATATAATATGCCTTGGAAATTTTAATGCATTATAATTGTATTATAACTGTGAGAACTAATAGTTAAAAAATTCTTCTCGAATCTAATCATAAAATCTCACAGCGTTGATCCGAACTCTTTTTTTTTAAACTTTTTGCCGATAATCATAACGTTTTCATCAACGAAAATCATTAGATATAACTGTAGAGAAAATTTAATTACAGGGTTAATGAACAGTTCTATATATATAATCTAATATCCCCACGATTAAGTAATCACATATTAAAATTTTCTTTTAAAATTATTTTTTAAGACCCATTGCTCTATTCATTCTAAAATTCTTTTTTGAGTCAAAAAAAGAATTAAAAAAAAAAAGAATTAAAAAAAGAATTAGAATTAATAGAACAGATGTTCTATTAAGTCTAATTCTTTTTTTAAATCCCATAACATTGTTCTGTTTGTTCTAAAATCCTTCTTTGAATCCCATTTGTTCTATTAATTCAAAATTTTAAATCCCATAACATTGCTTTATTCATTCTTATTTTTATTCTTTATTCATTTCTTTTCAAAAATGTGTGATTTCTGACTTTTGCTAATTTTTTGAATCCCATTTGCTCTATTAATTCTAAATTTTTCTCAAATCCCATAAAATTGCCCCATTTGTTCTAAAATTCTTTTTCTAATCCCACAATGTTGCTTCACCCAGAGAAAAGATTTATTTGAATTCAATATAATTTATTTGAAACAAATAACCGTATATTTGTCTCAGAACCAATTAAATTATTTATTTGGCAGAAANNNTGCTTTAAATAAATATTTTATTTGGCAGAAATAAAATTTATTTAGAACAAATAAATAAGTTAGTTGGTTCTGAGACAAATATACCATTTCTCTGGGTGTTCAAAATTAAAAAAATCATTTTCTCTTGCACTACTGATTTTAAAAAAAGTACCCATTTTTGTAAATTATTGAAAGAAAATGAGGACGTGAAACAGTAATTGTGCCAATCAGCCCTAATATCTATTCGCTATTTACCGTTGAGCGACCGGAAATACTTCACTTGAAAATAAAGAAGTCATTAGCATGCGGCACGTCAACTATCTCAAAAACAAACCTCATTCTTTTGTCTTCCTTTAAAAAACCTCCCGACTCCATAATTATCAAAATGTTTAATACAGCAATGAATAATTAACAACAATAATCAGAAAAACGAATGAAAAAAAAAACAAACGACGAGAATACAAAAAGATTTTTTCAAATTAAAAATGAAATTACTATTGGAAATTAAGGAATAGGCCCAATTAAGACCACCTCTATAATTAAACATAATTGCAGTTAAAAACTTTTTTACAAAAGCCGCTCTAAAAACAAGAAAGCCTTTTACCAATATAACTGTAAATTTAATCGGTTTTCGGTCCTTTTTTCATGAGGGTTATTATATCAGTGAGTGAAGGGGGGTAGCAGATGTCTGGAGGGGGAAATTGGGCCCCACCTGACTACAGACTATACGATCCTGGGTCTTCTATGGCTGCCGTGATCTTGAGCATATAAACGTTGATCGTTCTCAGCGTGTTTAGATTACTATTTTTTTTTCAACTGTCATTGAACTCAAATAATGTGCTCAAGTCGCGAGTTTTTTTAAAATTGACCCTATCTCAGGATTGTGATTGTGCATATGTTTACACGCACTTTTTTTTTATTTCTCAGTGAAAAATATGAGTCAGTGCAGTGCATAATGCAGAAATTCCTTTGTCACTTTCTGCACGTTATTGATAATATAATCTCAGGGCGAATAAAACACCGCTTCCTGTTTTTTAATTCCAGCTGTTTATAGAGTTTCGTGTTTAAAGAATTGTTTGAAAATGTGAAGTGAATCGACCAAGGAAAAATTAAGGGAAAGGCAGAGAGAAATAATAGAGGAGGATTGGAAAAGAGTGTGAAAAGGATTCGAAGAAAAGGATCTAGGAAAGGAACTAGGAAAGGATCTACGAAAATCAGGAAAGGATCTAGGAATGTCGGAATAGGATCTAGAAAAGGTCAGGATCTTGAAAAGGATTTAAGAAAGATAGGAAAGGACTTAAGAAAGATAAAAAAGGATTCAAGATAGGAAACGATCTAGGAAAGATAGGAAAGGATTTAAGAAAGATAAAAAAGGATCTAGGAAAGAAGGAAAAGATCTTGGAAAAAGAGGAAAGACAGAAAAGGATTTAGGAATACTAGAAAAAATCTAAAAAAAAGGGATTCAGAAAAGGGTCCAGAAAAAGATATGCAAAAAATAAGAAAGAATATCAAGAAAAAGAGAAAATGATGTGAGCAAAGAAGACGAAAAGATTAAGAAAGGGTAATGAAAAAGCAAAATAAACAATTGTATAATAACAAATTATTTATTAAAGAAAAAGATTGATGCAAAAATAAAAAAAATAAAAGAAGAAGAAGAAGAAGTTTCAACTGTTTATAGTGAAATAGAAAACATTCAAGAAAACTTTAAAAAGAAAAAGATTAAAAAAATACTTTTTGAAAAATAGTTCAAGAAAAAAATAGTTCAAGAAGAAAATATTGAAGAGAAAAATAATTCAAGAGGAAAGTATTTAAAAGAAAAATAATTCAAAATAGAAATAGTTCAAGAGAAAAATAGTTCAAGAGGAAAATATTCAATAGAAAAATAGTTCAAAAGAAAAATATTCAAGAGAAAAATAGTTCAAGAGGAAAATATTCAAGGGAAAAATAGTTCAAAAGGAAAATATTCAAGAGAAAAATAGTTCAAGAGGAAAATATTCAAGAGAAAAATAATTCAAGAGAAAAATATTCAAATAAAATAGTTCAAGAGGAAAAAATTTAAATTTAAAATAATTCAAGATAGAAATAGTTCAAGACGACAATATTCAAGAGAGAAATAATTTAAGAAAAAAATAGTTGAAGAAAGAAATAATGAAAAAGGCAAGAATCGTTTAAACTAAGAAATTTAAAGAAAAAATTCCGATGAAAGAAACACAAGAAGAAATAAACTAAAATTTTGAAAACAAGATTTAATTTTAATTGATTATAAAAAAAATTGGAAGTATATATCATAGAAAAAAATAGGAGAGAAATAAAAAATACAAGAGAAAAAACAATTTTTCTGCCTTTTACATTGTGATCTAAAAAACGAATTTAATATTTACAAGCAGCAATTCTCAACTAAAAAAAAAACATTTTTAAATGTACAAATAATTGTGTTTATAAACAATATTTTACTTTTAAGGTAAAATACTAAACAAATCAACAATATTTTTAACATTTCTTTTTTTAAAAAAAGGGGCAATAAAAGAATACAGAAATTACTCGAATATTGAAAATATTCGAAAATTGTAATCATTTGAATATTGTTACAGAAATTTAAATATTTAATAATAAATTTATTTCTCTCAATCTACTTGAATATTGAAATCACTTGAAAATCAAATATATTTAAAAACTGGAAGAATTTGAATACTTGAAAAGTTGCATTCACTTGAACATTGAAAATTTACATTAATTTAAATATTAAAAATTAAAATTCATTTGAACCTTGAAAATAAAAGTTCATTTGAATCTTGAAAACTAAATTTCATTTGAACCTTGAAAATAAAAGTTCATTTGAATCTTGAAAACTAAACTTCATTTGATTCTTGAAAATAAAAGTTCATTTGAATATTGAAAACTAAATTTCATTTGAATCTTGAAAGCCAAACTTCATTTGATTCTTGAAAATAAAAGTTCATTTGAATCTTGAAAACTTTTCATTTAAATCTAGAAAATAAAAGTTAATTTGAACCTTGAAAATTAAAGTTCAATTGGATACTAAAAATATCCATTTGCATATTGAGAATAAAAGTTCATTTGAATATTGAAAGTATTTCAAAACCGAAATCATTAAATATTAATGATTAAATGGCATTAAATATTTAAATGTTGAAAATTGTTTAAAAATTGAGAACGTGAAGTGAAGTTGAGCGTCTCTGATGTGCAACAAGTGGTCTCCATCAGCTGACGTTGCGAGAAGACTCTGGATAATTTAACACTGAATAATAACCCTCACATCGTTAACGATTGACACTTGGGAAGCTCGAGTGACAAGGAAACGTGACGAAACGTCAAAAGGTCGAGCAGATATTTCTGTCTCGTCACAAAAACACGCACCTGTGCAGTATTTCTTCTTTTTTTCTTCCACCATTAATTTCTAAAGAGATATTTTTCTCCGAGAAAACTGCAGTTTCTTTAGTGCCTTTTAAATCTTGTAATTGTCAACTGACCCGACTAAACTTTCTCAGCGGTTCTTTAAAAATACTGCTTAAACTTTCTAAGCTGCTATTTAAAAATCCACATTTTCTCAACAGTTTTTTTAAACATCTGGACCACAATTTTTCAATTGTTTAAAAATTGCCGATTATTGTATGCAATAATAATAAGCAATAATAATTAATAATATTAATATTAATAATATTAATATGGAATAATAATTAATTATTATTATTAATAATAATAATAATATATTAAAGCAGATATTTTAATTAAATAATAATCATAGTAATTCTGCATATTATTTTGAATTAAATTTCATCTGTAGATATGCAAACATCTTGCCTGAAGTATATCAAGAATTTTATAATTACATTTATCATTTAATTCTTTAAAAAAAGGATGTTTTGGATTTTTAGTACAAAAAGGAAAGAAGAAATATTGAAGTTGCAATATTTAAAACACAAATAAGGATACATTATTTATATGAATATATTTTTTAAAATATATAAAAAAATTTAAATATTTAAAAATATATAAAAATATTTAAATATTAAAAAATATATAAAAAAACAGATCTTCCTCTATGAGGAAGCAATATTTAAATATTTAAAAACATATAAAAATCTTTAAATATTCAAAAATATATAAATAAATAATAAATAAATAAAATAATTTATGAATAAATGTTTGTGTTCAACAAGTCGTACGTGATTTATTGATTTAATTGCTCGAAGTAATATTATACGGATTGTGGTAGAAAATTCCTTCTTGAAGAAAAAAAGGCTTTAAAATAATATAACAGACCTCCATTAAGAAATGTTTAGAATTTGTTACGAAAGCAACTGAACAATCACCGCCAAAAGAAAAATACTTTTCCTGAAAGGCAAATTACAATTTTTATTGTAAACTCGACAGTTTCAACAGCAAAAAAGTTCTGCACGACGAAATTTGTTCTTTGAATTATAGAACTCGAAAGGTTTCATTTTCTTTCATCAAAAAGAAAAGAAGATCCAAAAATTTCAAAGTGATTTGAATAAAAAATTGCGGAGCGAAGTAAAAAGAACGAAAAGTGGAATAAAAGAATCGCAAAGTGGAATAAAAAAATAACGAAGTCTGGTTAAAAAATAGCAAAGTGGAGTTTTTAAAAATTGCAAAATTAATAAATTGCGAATTGGGATTAAAAATTGCGAAGTGGAATTGAAAATTGCAAAGTGGAATTGAAAATTGCGAAGTCAATTAAAAAAACTGCGAAGTAAAATTAGCCAACTGGAGAGTGGAAACGTTAGAAGATTGCAAAAAAATTGCAAAGTAAAAGTGTTTGAAGTTTGAAAAGTAAAAGTGTACGAAATTTGTAAAGTAAAAGTGTTTGAAGTTTGCAAAGTAAATACATTCAAAAATTGCATGATAGAATTTAGAAATCGCTAAGTAAAGAAAGAAGATTCGAAAATTGCAAAAAGATATAAGCATTGCAAAATAGGATAAAAAGAACAGAAAAATTGCAAAATAGGATAAAAATTGCAAAAGAACAGAAAAATTACAAAATAGGATGAAAATTGCAAAAGAATATGAAAATTACAAAATATAAAAATTGCAAACCAGGATAAAAATTGCAAAACAAGTAAAAAATACAAAATAAAAACGTTCTAAAATTGCAATTTATAAAAAAAATAAACCAAAGATTGGAAAATTTAACAATTAAAAATTCGAAGAGGAAAAAACACTGGAAACTGGCAAAGTGAATTTTGAAAAGAGAAAAGTGAAGAAGGTTTGAAAAGTAAATTCTGACGTGAAGAATATTACAGTGTAAATGTAAAAGAAGAATAAATTCCTAAACTCAGTTGCTGAATTGGATGAGGCATCGTAGCGTGAATGGGGAGAGCATGCGTAACATTATATACTTTCGTTTTTTCCAAACGAGATAGTTCTATCCGAGCCTCGAAAAGCGCGGTAGTCTTGTTCCACTTGCCGGTCAAGGCTGGTTTCAAGAATTTACAAAAAATCAACAAAAAATCGTCGAAAAACATGGATTGTCGTGGGAATTTTAAGTAGTCTAAAAATAACGCCTTTGCACTCAACAATTCCAAAATATTCACCCTTTCAAAAAAATCTCTCTGCAATTTGAATCTTTATCGAACGTTGAATGAGCACAAAAAAGTCCTCGAAAATTGGATCCTTCAGAAACTGGATTTTCAAAATTTGAGTCTTCATAAATTGAATCTCCAAAAGTTGATTCTT
Organism: Ganaspis sp. Gsp50; assembly: GCA_011057455.1. Taxonomy (NCBI): domain Eukaryota; kingdom Metazoa; phylum Arthropoda; class Insecta; order Hymenoptera; family Figitidae; genus Ganaspis; species Ganaspis sp. Gsp50. The sequence continues at coordinate 51,538 of WNHD01000632.1, forward strand.
CGCAACTTGAATCTTTTAAAATTGATTCTTCGCAACTTGAATCTTTAAAAATTGATTCTTCGAAACTTGAATCTTCAAAAATTGATTATTCGAAATTTGAATCTTCAAAACCCGAAACTTCAGAACTTGAATCTTCAAGAATCCTCGAAAGTTGGATCGAAAAATTGAATCAAAAAAATCAAACATTCATTTTTTACAATCTCAATTCTAAGAAGAGAAACATTTGTGAAAATAATTTTACAAAACAAACTTTGAAAGTAAAAGTATAATTACAACAATTTCGCCAATATTTGGCCTTTGTGGTTCGATAGCAAATTTTACGATAAAAATAAAGCAAATGTGATAAATTTATTTAAAACATAAATAAAATACATAAATGTCTATAAAAGAATTTCTGCACCCTCCGACTTTTTTCTCTCAACGACTTTTTCAACCTCCCAATGATTTTTTCGAACTCTGAATCATTTTTCGAACTCTGAATCACTTTTCGAACTCTGAATCACTTTTCGAACTCTGAATCACTTTTCGAACTCTGAATCCTTTTCCAAAGCTCTCGATGTTCTTTCAAAAATCAATTTTCATCTCTAGTCCAGTCGAAGTTTATGATCCTTGAAAAAAGAAAAATCCTAATCAAGGGAGAATGGAGAGTGAAACTACAAGTCCAGCTTGGTATTCAAAGTGTTTCGAGTACCTGAGAAACAGGAATCGAATTTGTCCCGGAACAGTGGAGTTGCCTGATTGTGATTTTTTCACAGTCGAGCCAAGACGGACGTTGAGGATTTTGAGGCCGACTTTAAAAAGTGGCAGATTTTATGAAAACAGTGATCGTGAATCTGTGAATGAAAATTTTTTTAACAGGTGGACAAGGTGGCCACATCCTACGGGCAATTGCCGGTGTTCTTTTAGACAATCGAGTGGAATAAGTATCTCTGATGAGGATCAGATTATTTCCAGCGAGATTAATCGAATTAGAACTAGTCTTTGCGAGACTGAAAAAACAGGCGAGGATATCAGTGAATTCGAGAAGAGGGTCCCGCTCAATTTGGAGAACCTGAGGGTCACGTGTGAAGAGCCTTCAATTAAGAATGACAAGATTTTGGAAAAGCCCCAAAATGGGGAGACGAATCGAGACGATGGCATTTCAGAAAAGACCATCAATGAGGCGGCGGTCAAAAATAAAATTGTCCGCGATTTGGAAAGGTACCTTTATTCAAAACAAAATTTTTCAAAACATTATTCAAAACAAAATTTTTTATTATTTTTTTTATACGTTTTATTCCTTTTTTTTTATCATATTTCTTTATCGTATTTTTATCATATATTTATCATTTTAGTATTTTTATCATATATTTATCATTTTAGTATTTTTATCATACTTTTATTATATTTTATATTTAGGCTTATTTATATTCTATTAAGAATTTTGCTAAACACATTTTTATGGAACAAAAATTTACTGTGTGTGTCTTTAACAGTTCATACGTTTCGTTTTTTTAAAAAATTTTGAAATTGTTGGTAGAGACATAAATCTAAAAGTGTATAATAACGTTACTTCCTGTGAGAATCGCAATTATATAATAACAATTATGCAGAAAATAATGTTATAAAGAAGTGTATTTGAAAATAAATTTATGTAAAAAAGTAATTACTAATATCCTTGTTGTGTGCAATGATTTTGCACAAGTTCTGATTTCAGAATCACTAAGAGAAGCATTTTAAAACTAAGTCAGACTTTCTTGTTTCGTATCTTATCTATTTCTTATAATTTCAAACCCAATTTTTAAAAAGTTGCGTGATGTCCAAAATTTGTTCACAGTTTTCAATTTTTTGTTTAAAATTCTGTTTGACTTTTATTTTACATTTTTTTATTTTATACATTTATACATTTTATGCATTTTTAAAAAGTCACTATCTCCAGGAGGTAGATAGTGACTTTTTAAAAATGTACGGCAGTATTATTTGTGTTTGTTTTTTATTAATAATAAGAATAAGATTCGTAAAAATAAAATACGAATAAAATACTTAAGAATAAAATACGAATAAAATACCTAAGAATAAAACACGAATAAAATACGAATAAAATACTTAAGAATAAAATATGAATAAAATACCTAAGAATAAAATACGAATAAAATACCTAAGAATAAAATACGAATAAAACACTTAAGAACAAAATTTTTTAAAAACCTCAATCTTCTGTTTGTTTTTAGTTACATAAACGACCTTCTGGAAGAAATAATGAGTGACACGATCAAGTTCATATCCGAGGCTGGCAATTCTGTTCACAGGAAGTGCAGATCTTCAGAAAATGTTGCTGATAAGAGTGCGGAAAAGAAGCAAGAGCGTCGAAATTCCGAGACCCCTAAAATGGACACTTTCGAAATAAATTTTTCTTTTCCGAATGAAAAAACTGAAATCTCGGGTTTCGAATCGTCAGCCAATGGGTACGTGAATCCGGCCTTTGAGGGCACAATCCAAGAACCTGACGCACTGCATTTTTATCTTAGTCGTCAGCTCGGTTCTGAAATCATTCTCGATCAATTGGACTGCATCGACTCGGGAATAAATAGCGTCGAAACAGTGGAACTTCAACAGGAACACGAGCCAAGTTTGGAGGAGTCTCTTCTGGAAATAATAGACGCAAAATTAGGCAGGATATCTCTCGGCAAGAATTGCGAGAGTGAAAAATGTGAGAAAGAGGCGAAGGTGAATAAAATAAATAAGGAAAATGGTGCAGATAGAAAAGTTGTGGAAGAGGAAGAATATTTGCGGAATAAATATGAGGATGTGAAAAATACAAATGATAAATATGGTAAAGATGATGAAGATGATGAAGATGATGAAGATGATGAAGATGATGAAGATAATGAAGATGATAAAAATGATGAAGATGATAAAGATGATAAACATGAAGAGAAAAGTACACTAAATGATCGAGGTGATAAAAAGAACAATGCAACAAACAACACAAAAGTAAATACAAAAGAAGAAATTTGTGTTCTGAATAAAAATTCAAAAGAAGAAAATTCACCGGCGAATAAAAGTGCGGAAGAAAATTTACCAGCGAATAAAAATGCGGAAGAAAATTCACCAGCGAAAAGTGTGGAAGAAAATTCACCAGCTAAAAGTGTGGAAGAAAATTCACCAGCTAAAAGTGTGGAAGAAAATTCACCAGCGAAAAGTGTGAAAGAAAATGTCCCAACACTAAAAAATGCAGAAAATTGTCCTGCGAACAAAAATGCAAAAGAAAGTCCAGTGAATAAAAACGGAAAGACTATCCCAGCGATCCAGAATGCACAAGAAAATAATGAATCGAATAAAAGTGCAAAAGAAACTGTCCCACTGAATAAAAATACAAACGAAAAGTGCCAAGACAAAAAAGAAACCGAAGAAACAAAAAAGACTGAAAGATTAGAAAAATCGACAAACACCCTTGACTCTGTGGACGCACTAGATTCCGAGGATTTCAGGGAAGCAGATGATTTTGGGGAACTAGAGGATCTCGTGGATGATGAGAATTTCGAGAGGCTTCGATTAGAATTCAGAGAGAGTACAAGTACTCCAAAGGCAAAGAAAAAAAGGGTCTCAGTTTTGAAAGAAAAGCTGATAAGTCGTTTAAATAGTTCAAACAAAAGTAAGACGAGATGGAAGAAGGATGAGTCGTTGAAAAATTCTCGAAAACCTTCTCTGGAGTTAAAGGACTGCAAAAAGAATTGGCCTGATTTTGAAGCATCATCGACAACTGCTTGTCAGGATCCAAACGACTTTGTCGTCTTTAGAAGAAACCGGAAACCGACCATAGTATTTATTCACGGCTTTGGCTCTTCTGCGGAGATCTTTGACAATCAACTGGAATATTTTTCGAATCTAGGATATCCCTGCATTGCTCCAGATCTCCTTGGTCACGGATTGAGCTCTGCTCCCAATCGACCTCGGGATTATCATTTTCAAAAATTGCTCAGTGATCTCGACTCGATTCTTCATCATTATGCCTTCAAGCCTGAGCAAAAATGCGTTTTGGTCGCGCACAACTATGGGTGAGTCAGAAAGTAAAAATACACTTCTACTGCTCGAAATATGCATAAAAAATATAACAAAAAATATGTAACAAAAAAAAACAAATAAAAAGATATATAACAGAAAAACAAATAAAAAGATATATAACAGAAAAACAAATAAAAAGATATATAACAGAAAAACAAATAAAAAGATATATAGCAAAAATATATACCTAATTTTTCGATTTTGAAAATTCGATGAAACATTTTTAGAGAGCGCCAATGTTACAAAAAAATACAAACAAAAAGATGTAAAAAAAATACGAATAAAAAGATATTTAAAAAAAACACAAACAAAAAGATATATAAAAAAAATACAAACAAAAAGATATATAAAAAATACAAACAAAAAGATATATAAAAAAATACAAACAAAAAGATATATAAAAAATACAAACAAAAAGATATACCTATAAAACATACGAACAAAAAGATATAAAAAAACACAAACAAAAATATATAAAAAAAATATAAAAATATATATTACGAAAACATAATAAAAAGATATAAACAAATGGATAAAAATGTATAAAATGATAAGTGAATTTGAAAAACGTGGAGACATTTGTCAAATTTATTTTTAAATTTCATGAGATTGAACGATATTATAAATATTTAAATTGTTCATAAGTTTCTGTAGAAATAATTGTATCGATCGTTTAATAATGAATGATAAAACAATCGGGAATTCATATTGAAGGGGAAAAAGAATTGAAGGAATAAAGTTAAGATAATAGAAAATTATTCAACGATAAAATCTACTCGTAAAGCTAATTATTTGTTGGAATTGCAATATTTTCACTTTCGCGAGTTTCGAGCGTGGAAAAGACACGTAAATTCACTTTAAAATTGATGGAAACCGTATATAAAGAAGCATTCAAATAGAGAAAAGATAAAATAAACAATTGGAATAAAATTTAAATAACTTTACGCAAAATGATAAAAAATGTAATGAAAATAAATGAAAAACAAACAAACGAAAGTGAATACATTTTAGTAATAAATGTAATTTAAATACAAACTGAAATTAAAAATCAAATAAAAATTGAAATTAAAAATTAAATATAAAAATTAAATTCAATGTTTTGATAACAGTTTGTATGTACAAAAAATATTTCTAATAAAGAATTCTCCTCGTTTTTTTTATTTAAATTGTGTACAAAAACATTGAATATTTAAACTTATAATTAGAACTGTATGATAATTGAGATGTAATCAAGACAAAAACGTGTCTAGAAATATTATTAATGTATTCAGATTCTTCTTGGAATTTTAAATACCAAAACGTTTTCATTTTTTGTTTTTTGATGATTAGGATTCTAAACCGGTATTTCAGTCTGATGGCAAAGGTTACATTTTTTGTTATCTCGAACATGCCTAAAATAAAAATATCTATCTAATTTTAATATTTCGTATTTCTAGTAAAGGAAAAAAATTATTTTTATGATTAAACGATTAGTTTACAATTAAATAAACTGTGTCAAAAAGTTCTACATTTTATTTTTGACTCTTGCTTCATAAAATCAAATAATTTTATTCGATTTTTTCTCATTTTTGATTTGATTATTCTCATTTTTAATAAACATGTTTAATAAACATTACTAAGCGTGAAATAAAACGTTAAAAATCAAAAAGTTATTATTTATGCAAACACAATTATTTTTGCATTAACAATGAATTTGCATTAATGGTTATTTTTGTATTAACGGCTATTTTTATATTAACGGTTATTTTTAGATTAATGATTATTTTTGCATTAACGATTATTTTTACATTGAAAATTTTTTACAATAACGATTATTTTTGCATTGATAATTTTTTACATTAACGATTATTTTTGCATTGATTATTTTTACATTTACAATTTTTTACAATAACGATTATTTTTGTATTAATGATTACTTTTACATTGACAATTTTTTACAATAACAATTATTTTTGCATTAACGATTATTTTTGCAATTGATTACATTTACATTGACAAATGATTATTTTTACAATGAATAATAATTACTTCTACATTGACAAACAATAACTTTTGTATTGACTAACGATTATTTTTACAATAAATAAACGATTAATTAAAAATTAAAAACGTTTAAACCAGTTTAATGTTGAACTGGTTTGAAAGTTAAACACTATTTATGCAAATGAAACTATATTTAAAAAAACTGTCATCAACAATTTATATGATTATATCAATAAAACTTTCACTTTGATAAAACGAAGTCTAGAGCATTAAGGAAATGTTTTTTTAATTGACATGACATTAAGGAAGTATTTACAAAAAACATTTTTATTTTACAATGATTAATTATGTTAAATGTTTATTTAATAATGGAACGATTCCTAGAAGTAATTTTCAAATATATGTAATCTTGAGATCATTTTTTAAAATTTATTTATTAACAATTTAATCTTGATATTATTTTTAATTAAATTTAATCTGGATATTCTTTCTATTTAAATTTAATCTCAATATTATTTTTATTCAAATTTAATCTCGATATTATTACTTTTATTTCAAATCTCGATATTATTGTTTCCATTTAAAATCTCGATATAGTTTCTCTCTGTCGATATTATTACTTTTATTTAAATCTCGATATTATTGCACTTGAATTTAATCACGAAATTATTACTTTATTTAAATTTGATCTTGATATTTTTATTCTCATTTTACAAATTCATTGACCGATAAATGCATTTTTCCTGATTTCTCTGATTCATGATAGTCTAGATTTTATTAACGTCTTATCTAACCACGTTTGGAAAAAAAGCAATAAGTTTCTACAGAGGTGTGTCAGTACAAAACGATATGAAAAGTAAAGACGAACAAATTTTAAGAACATTGCACTCGCTTAATGAAACGTATGTTACATTACTATACCTCTCACAAATATGATATATATCTACGAGGATTTCATGAACGTATATTTTACATTTTATCCAATCAATTCCGACAGAAATCTTGAAAATTTCCTGTTCACACATCTCCATAAATTGCAATTAATTAAATAAACATTGAGGAGAAAACAGAAGAGAAATTTTATAATTTACTTTTGTTTTCTCCTTTACGAATTTATAAGAATTATTCATTTTCTGTTAACCACGAGGCATTATTATTTATTTATTTTAATTATTTTAAGGCAATATTAACTATATTATTATTAACAATGGTAACTATATTATTATTATCAATATGGTAACTATATTATTATTAACAATGGTAACTATATTATTATTAATAATATAACAACATTAACTATATTATAAACAATATAAAACTATTAACTATATTATTATTAACAACATTAACTATATTGTTATTAATAATATAATAATATTAACTATATTATAAGCAATATAACATTATTAACTACATTATTATTAACAATATAAGAATATTAACTATTCATTAATTCTAAAGTGTTTTTAATAATTCAGATTTTTTTTTATTCACGAACATTAGTATTTCAAGTTTCACTCGTTTATGAAATGAAATGCTCGACTAGAAGATGAATAAAATTCTGAATAAATTCACATTAAATAAAAAAAATAAGAAATTGAAGTTTACGTTTTTGATCGACGATTTAAATTAAAAGAATTTTTTTACTACCTGGAGGAAGCTTTGTTTCTTTTCCATTTTCGTCACAAAGGGTTTATAAAATATTTTTTATTAAACAAATTTTATAAAAGACATTATAGGCAAAAATGTTCATAATATTCCGTTTGATGCCTTTTTTTTAATCGTTGATAAAACGTAAACTTCAACCAAGTAAAAAAATCGTATTAATAGCATTAAAGTGTCAGATAAAATCCAGAACAAAATTTTAATTTTCTTTAAAGAAATTTCTTTAAAATGCATTTAAGAATTAATTTAAATTCAAATAAATGTTTGATTCAAATGGAATTAGGACAAAATAAATTTTGGGCTCCGAAAGTTTGCATTGATGAAAATCTAATGGGAAAATCTAATGAAAATCAATAATCGATTTAAAATTGGGATAATTTTTGATTGATGAAACTTTATGTTAAAAGGTCATTGTACCTAATGTTACATTATAGAAAAATAATTTATAAAAAAATGGAACAAGAATAAATAAAATAAATTCAAAAGAAATGAGATCCAAAAAAAAATAAAATGCAAATAAATAAAAAGAAAAGAAATAAAATGCAAATAAATAAAATGAAAAGAAATAAAATGCAAATTAATAAAATGAAAAGAAATAAAATATAAAGAAATAAAATGCAAAGAAATAAAATGCAAAGAAATAAAATGGAAATAAATAAAATGGAAATAAATAAAATGAAAGAAATAAAATGCAAAGAAACAAAATACAAATAGATAAAATTCAAGGAAAGAAATGAAAAGAAAAAAAATGAAAAGAAAAAAAATGCAAAGAAATAAAAAAACAAATAAAACACAAAGAAATAAAAAAACAAAAATAAAATAAAATTCAATTGCAAGTCAAATGAAGTAAGAATTCAATTAAAAATCCATTGCAGTACGAATAAATATTTCCTCAGAATAATCTAAATCGATAAAATCCTTGTTTAGAATTTTTCCTCCAAGCTAAAAATCGCGCTACAAGAAAAGTCTTGTTTTTTAAATAAACGACCTACGCCTGTTGAGGTTTCAATAAGAAGACAATGAAGCCCATTTATTCTCGATTAGTTGCAACATGTCTTGTAGGTTGAGGCGAGTGATTAATAAAGTGATTCTTGCAGGGAATGGCATGAATTGCATTAAAAGTATTTAAGCACGTTGAAGTGAATAAAAAAGAATAAAAGATTCTTCTTTCAGATGTAGCTTTGCAACGGCCTTGGCCTGCAAATACGAGAACAGCATCCATCAGCTAGTGCTAATATCTGGCGGTGGACCATCTCCTTTATCACCACCTCATATCGAAACAGCAGGACATTGTTGCTGCAGGGCAATAGTCACGCCTTTTCTTGTTTGTGGACTTCGTCGCGATATCCTGTACTCGCCAAGGGGACGTCAACATCCTTATTGTGGTTCTGAACCCGAGGAACAATGGCCCTCTCATATGAAGTACGTATTAAATGGAATGGAATGGCCGGAAGGCGACTACGTCTTCCATAAAAGGATCTCCACGCCGACACTTTTAGTACACGGACTCAGGGATAATAAAGTGTCACTTGTCCAGGAATGTCAAATGGAAAGAGTGAGTTTCTTCCTTCCTTTTCTTTATCAGTAATCTCATTATCTTCCGCTTTATTAACCAGGTCGTTCAATCGTTACTTTGAAAAAATCTTTTTCAATTTCAATCCTCTTCGGTTTTCATTCTGAGCCTTTCCGATTTTAGTTCTGCAAAAATCTTAAAGTGATATTTTAAATAGATTCCATTATTAATTTTATTATGTTTTTTAATTTAACGTTTTAAATTGTTTTTTTATGTTTTTTAATTTAACATTTTAAATTGTTTTTTTATGTTTTTTAATTTAACATTTTAAATTGTTTTTTTATGTTGTGAAAAATGGAATGTTATTGAAAATGGTGTCATAGATTTTGTGGCCTTTGTTTTTTTTAAAATGAAAAACAAAAATTCCTCTCATTCAAACTTTAGTCATCTTTTAAATTTTGACAATGAAAAGTTTGACGTTTTAAAAGATGACTGAATTTTGACTGAGAAGAATTTTTTGTTTTCATTTAAAAAGACGAAATGCCACAAAATTTAGAAGACAATTTCGAATTAATTCTATTAATTATTATAACAATATTTATAGTAGGTATATTTGTTTTCTATGAATTCTGAAAAATTGTTTGTTTCTATCAAGTGTGTTTTTCAATAAATAATTATATAGTCGACGAAGCGTCGATTATTGACATACATTTAAAGAATATTTTATTCTTCTGAACTTTTTGTGATCAATTATTCTACTGTCAAAAATTAAAATACCATTATTACAAAATTAACGACATTACTGACAGTTTTAAACAATTTTCAAGTTTCATTTCTTCGAAATACTTTGCAACATTTTTTGTTAAAACAATTCTAATATTTCTGATTATAATAATTCTGAGTATTACAATTCAAATTGTAATAATTCTGAGTATTACAATTCAAATTGTAATAATTCTGAGTATACTAATTCGAATTATAATAATTCTGAGTATAATAATTCTGATGATAATAATCTTGATGATAATAATTCTGATTATAATAATTCTGATTATAATCATTCTGATTATAATAATTCTGATAATAATTTTGATGATAATAATTCTGATTGATGATAATAATCCTGATTATAATAATTCTGAGTGCAATAATTCTCATTCCAATACTATTGATTGTGACGATTCTAAAATTTCCGACCAAGAAAGAGTTTCAAAATACTAAAGAACGTAAATTTTGCTTTGAGTTTTATTCACATGGATGTTATTTCTGTTTTAGACGATGTTGAAGGCATTTCTTGAAGCGTTGCCTGCTGCAGGTCATGCGCCAATGACGGATTGTCCGAACCAATTAAATCATATGATTCATTGTTTCATAGACCTTTGGAAGAATAAGAAATGGATACCAGAAAGAAATGTATATACTAGGAAGAGGAAGAAGTGAATCAAAAAACAATTCAACTCACTGACTCTAATTAAGATCGATACTAAAAGTATCGATGTTTCTTTAAGATTCGAATAATGCAGAATTTAAATATCTGAAGAATGCAATATTTAAATATTTCAACGATACCGTTTTTGAATAAAACGGTATTCAATTGAAACGATATTTAAATAAACGGATATTGAAATAAAGCGATATTCAATGAAAATAGTATTTAAATAAAAGGATATTTAAAATATTTAAACAAATGAATATGAGAATATTTAAAGAAAAAGATAATAAAATAGGACGATATTAAAATAGAACGATATTAGAATAGAAAGATTATGAAATAGAGCGATTATAAAATGAAACAGTATTCAAATGAAACGATATTTAAACAAAATGTTGTTTAAATAAAGCGATGTTTCAATAAAGCGATGTTTAAATAAAACTATGTTTAAATAAAACAATTTTTAAAGAAAGCGATATTTAAATAAAGCGTTGTTTAAAAAAAGCGATGTTTCAATAAAGCGATGTTTAAATAAAACTATGTTTAAATAAAGCAATTTTTAAAGAAAGCGATATTTGAATAAAGCTTTGTTTAAAAAAAGCGATATTTAAATAAAGCGATGTTTAAAAAAAGCGATATTTAAATAAAGTGATTTTTAAATAAAGCGATATTTCAATGAACTGATGTTTAAAAAAGCATTATTTAAATAATGTGACTTTTAAATAAAGCGATATTTAAATAAATTGGTGTTTAAATAAAATGATATTTTAATAAAGCGATATTTAAAAAAAACAATGTTTAAAAAAGCGGAATTTAAATAAAGCGTTGTTTAAATAATGCGACGTTTAAATAAAGCAATGTTTAAATAAAGCAATATTTAAATAAAGCAATATTTAAATAAAGCGATGTTTAAATAAAGCAATATTTAAATAAAGCGATGTTTAAATAAAACAATGTTGAAATAATACGATATTAAAACAAAGCGATGTTTAAATAAAGCAATATTTAAATAAAGCGATCTTTAAATAAAACAATATTGAAATAAAGCGATATTTAAACAAAAAGATGTTCAAAAAAAGCGATGTTTAAATAAAACGATATTTAAATGAAGCGATATTTAAATAAAGCAATGTTTAAATAAAGCGCTGTTTACAAACAGTATTGTAATACAACGATTTACAAAAACATACTATTTAAATAAAACAATATCGAAATAAAACGATAATAGATCGCTTTTCAAAAAAAATTCCAATCTTCGATTCTTTCCGTCCAAAATTCAATACTTGAATTTATATTAAATTTGATACTGTTCATTATTCGCCGAAGCGAATTACCAACTTGAAAGACTTTTAATTACGAAAAGTGTAGATAGGTAGAAATAGTTGACATATTTTTTTGTACATTCTGATATAATACTCTTTTTTAATTTCCTTCTCTACATGCGCGCTCAGTCACTTAAAACTCCACAATTTTCACAATCTAGTTGAAAATATTCCAAAACCTAATGAAAATAAACTAATAACAATATTTCCAATATGTAGTCTATAACAAAACTGTCAAATTTGCAACAATATTGTCAAATGTGCGACAATACTGTCAAATCACCGGCACGATTGTCAAATCAAAATATTGTCAAATGTGTGACAAGATTGTCAAATCTGCGACAAAATTGTCAAATGTGCGACAAAAGTATCAAATTTGCAACAAAAATGTCAAATTCCTGACAATGTCAAATTCGTGACAATAATGTTAAATTCACAATAATATCAAATTCCCAACAATATATCAAATTCGTGACAAGAATATCAAGTCGTAACAAAAAAAAGTCCATAAAAAGTGTCAAAAACACGATTTTTCAAACAAAAGTCAAAATGCCGAAAAAAAATTGCAAATTCACAATAAAAAATAATAACAATAAAAAGTGCGCACGTTGTAAGTTGTACCAAAGACGATTTACATAATGTTTATACTTAACGACTTTACGGCACCGAGTAATAAATTATTAATTTACAAGAAATGAGTTGAAATAATTTCCATTCACTATACCTTGATATTAAACCTGAGTTAGTAATTTCAAAAGAAAAAAAAAATGAATCAGTCGTTTGTGTGCAAAGCTTATTGCAGACCAGTTAATTTGATTAAGACTAGCTATTGAGGAGCTTTTGATTAAGAGGATTGTCTGGCGACTTCATCCATTCTTTCCTCAAGATTTGTTTCAATTGGCTAAGCCTCAAGGTTGGATTTTCATCCTTTATTTGTGGCATCATCCTTTCTTCGAAAGCCGTGTACGCTGCCTTCATCCTCCTCTCGGGATGTTTGTCCACTTCGGCAGATTTCATGCTGTTGTAAAATAAATTACATAATTTAATGCTGTAATATTAATTTGCCTCGCTTAGGAACAATTTACGTAAGTTATACTTGAACTTATGTAAATTCTTTTTTGCAGCACGGCAGTTAATGGTGTATAATTTGATAATTTGAAAAAATGGAAGTGATCAAAGAGCGAAGTGTAAAAATATAGATTTTATAAATTTAAAAAAAAGATTTAAATACGGTATTAATAGATAAGGGCACAAGCGTGTATGTTTGGAATAAATCATTATTAATAAAATAATTGTATAAATTGGCTTCTAAATAAAATAATTGTATAAATTGACTTCTAAACTAAATAATTGTATGAATTGATTTCTAAACAATATAATTGTACGAATTGATTTCTAAACAAAATAATTGTATGAATTGATTTCTAAACAAAATAATTGTATGAAATGATTTCTAAACAAAATAATTGTATGAATTGATTTCTAAATAAAATAATTGTACGAATTTATTTCTAAACAAAATAATTGTATGAATTGATTTCTAAATAAAATAATTGTATAAATTGATTTCTAAATAAAATAATAATAATATTTACTCAAATATTGAATAAATGAATAAATGAATAATTAAATAAATGAATAAATAAATAAATAGATGACTAAATAAATGAATAAATAAATAAATAGATGAATAAATAAATGAATAAATAAATAAATGAATAAATAAATGAATAAATAAATGAATAAATAAATAAATGAATAAATAAATAAATGAATAAATAAATGAATAAATAAATAAATGAATAAATAAATAAATGAATAAATAAATAAATATTATAATGAAACTAAATTAAAAACTAAATTAAATTCCCCGAAAATTTGAAATTTAAATTAAAGACTCTTCTTAACTAAATAAATAAATACTGATTAAATATTAAATACTGATTGTGCTGTCAATTAAGAATTTTAACAAAGAATGTTTTTTGAACCTCAAGACAGAAAGTGCTTCGTCTATTCCGTGAGCAGTTTCACCGTCGATGATAATTCTGTTTAGATTTTCTTCGATTGGCTTTTCTTCCTCTTTTTTCTTCAAAGCTACTTGATTACGTTTTTCAGTTTCTGCCATTATTTCTGCTCTTGTTATTTTCGCTAAAGGCTGTTTTCCACCTACTTTAATAGACGACATTTCTTTTTCTAGAAGTGCTTTTACTTCCGCTTTTTTTTGCAGTTGCTCTTGGCGTTTTTTCTCTACATCTTCCTGCATTAAAATTATCATTTATATTATTATGGTTTTAATTACTTTATTCATTATTTATTTTTAAACTTCTTTCCTGGTAATAAATCTATAAATTCAATCTATAAATTATTTATAAGTATAACATTTTATGAAAAAAAATATAAAGAAGAAGTTCAATTGAACACATATTTTTTAATGCAAAGAATTTTATTTATTTTATTCAAATTTAGTCAATGATGTTAGTACGAAATTTTCTGATTTAAAAAAAGTTTCATTTAAAAAGTAATAGAATGTAATAAAACTCTGCTTGTGTTTCAATTTTTTTTCTTTTTGATTTTGTTTTGTTTTATGTTTCGTTTTATGTTTTATATTTGATTTTGTTTTGTTTTATGTTTTGTTTTATGTTTCGTTTTATGTTTTATATTTGATTTTGTTTTGTTTTATGTTTTGATTTTGTTTTGTTTTATGTTTTGATTTTATTTTGTTTTTGATTTTGTTTTTGATTTTGTTTTGTTTTATGTTTCGTTTTATGTTTTATATTTGATTTTGTTTTGTTTTATGTTTTATTTTTGTTTTTGTTTTTTATGTTTCTATTTTCTTTTATTTTCTTGTTTTGCTTCTTTGAAGTTTCTTTTTGTTTTTCCTTTTCATCTTCGTTTTTTTCCCCCTTTTTTTAATCTAATCACTTGGGTACCTGTTTCTGCTTTTTCTTTAAAACTTGCTTATCATCGTCTCGCCAAGCTTTATCTTCAGCTTCTTGAGCTTTTCTTGTATTTTCAGCTTCTTTTGCAGCAGCTTTTCGAGCCCGAGCTACCACAGCTTTGCTGTTTTCACCGACAAATTTTTTAGGCATGATTGATCTACAAAAAGGGTCCAAAAATTACTTCATTTCATCTATTACTTTTATTTATTCACCTTTTTTTGCTTTCCTTCTTTTAAAATAACAAACTTGCTTGTACAAAAGATAAATTTCAAAGATAAATTTCAAAGATAAATGTTCAAACAATCTCCAAAAATCACCGCTAAAAACGAAATTAATTAATTCACAAAAAAAAAATAAAATAAAAAAAATTTAAAAGCTTAAAGGAAAAATAAAGAATAATTTAAAAACAAATTAATAAAAACTACCTATAAAATAAAAATAAATAAAAGAAACGAATATGTAAATGAATAATATATAAACGAATAATATGTACGAATATGTAAATGAATAATATATAAACGAATAATATGTAAACGAATTAAAAGAAAACAATAGTTTAAAACCCTCTAACGAACAATAGAAAAACAATTTATCTGTATCAATATTTGGAAAATACAAATTTTAAAATATCGCGGTAAAATTATGTTGGTAGCACTGACGCGAATGAGTAGAGTGAAAAAAATTTTGTAGAGGTTAAGAACAACTTATGCCTAAAATTTTAATACTTTACTCTTGTGTTTTAAATAAAAAAATAAGATACCGTGATGAAAAAATACTAACCAATGTTAGCTTTTAGAAAAAAATTATTTTCTGCCATAAATACGAATCTAGAGTTTAAAAAAGTACAAGAAATGTCAAAGTCAGCTAAAAAAGGTGTAAAGACTGTTACGTCAAAACAAACAGAGGTAAATGAAAATTAACTTATGTACTTACAAGTATCAATGCTTTTTTAATTGAATTTAAAATTTTTCCAGTCACAATCAACTGATTAAATATAATTTTTGCATTTTTCTTCTACTGTGTTTTGCCAGAAATGACTTGATCAAGATTGAGAAACATTACCAACAATATTATCAAGCGTACCAATTTAATAAAACTAAATTTTAAAACAACGATTTATTGATTAACAAAAATATACTGAAGATATTGTTTATCTTTGTCAATTTCAATAAATACATATTAAAAACCATTTTTATTTTCGTTTTTTAAAATCTATTGGTCAACTTTTTCGGTTTATTTTAACACAAAACGTAAGACAACAATTATTGTTTTGATAACAATTGTTGCTTTTATCTTCAGCTTGATGTTTTGATGTTATTATTATTATTATCATTTTTTTTGTTAATCTTCAGCTTATTGTTGTTAAAAATCGAATTTAACAACATTCAAAATTGATAAGAACTATTAATTATCTCTTGCATAAATTTTTTTTTATTTAAACAGTGAACGGGCTTACAAAATTAAAAAATGCCCTTTCACTAAATAATTTATTATTAATTAATATAGCAAAAAATAGTTGATGTCCAAAATTGTTCCCACAGTTTTCAATGTTTTAAAATATAAAATTATTAAAAATTGCAGGCAGTAATTCAAGGACCAGTGACGCTTGAAAAAAATGGAAGTATTTCAATCAAAATTCATGCAAAACCGGGTGCAAAGCACAATAACATAACAGGTCAATAATAAACAATTTTAATTTGTTTGTTTAAATATAATATTTTAGTTTCAGTAATACCGATTTTGTACAATATTTTACTAAGAATTATTGTAATATTTTATAATTATAACTATAGTTTATTTTAAAACGAGTAAAAGTTGTTTTCTTGATAACAAAATAATGATAAAATAATAACATTAATATGTAATAATAATCATAAAATAATAATAATAACATTAATATGTAATAATAATCATAAAATAATAATCATAAAATAATAATAATAATAATAATAATAAAAATAAAAACAATAGTAATAAAAATAATTATACATAACAATGTAAAAATAAATTCTGTTTGACAAAACATTGATTGATAAACTTGGTAAATGAAGAAATAAAAAAATAATTGAAAATACAAAATAATAAAAATACTAAATACTAATACTAAAATACTAATACTATAAAAATAAAATTCGTAACTAATTATGTAAAAAAAATTATAGATATATCAGAAGAAGCGATAGGAGTTTCAATATCAGCCCCACCAGTCGAGGGAGAAGCAAATACAGAACTTGTCAAATATATGGCATCAATTTTGGGTGTAAAAAAATCAGGTGTCGCACTAGACAGGGTAAATATATATTTTAATATCACAAATATCTCCTAGATGAAAATTATTTCTCAAATAAATAATAATTATAATAATATTAACAAATATCTTCTAGATGAAAATTATTTCTCAAATAAATAATAATGATAATAATAATATTAAGAAATATCTCCAAGATGAAAATTATTTCTCAAACAAATAATAATGATGATAATAATATTAACAAATATCTCCTAGATGAAAATTATTTCTCACATAAATAATAATAATCATAATAATTCTTTCAATTTTAAATAAAATATATTTTTAATTCAGGGCTGCCGAAGTCGTTATAAAACAATTCTCGTATCTGGCACGAGTGTAGAAAAAATTATGGAAAAATTGAAGGAGGAAATGAAGAGCTGATTGAAAGACTGAATTTTACTGGTTTTACTACTTTTATAAATGTACAATTATTGTATTATTAATCACATTAACATTAAGATTCACATTTCTCATAGTACAAGAACACTGGTCACATAATCGATATTTATATAATAAAAACATTCTCATCTATCTACTAATTATGGCAGTTTTTTCTTCTTCTAAAAATGTTGTATATGTATGAGGTATAAACATATAAAAACTTGTAAAAATTAAAAAATTCGTAGCCCTTTTTATCAACGAACAATTATTTACTATAATAACTTATTATACTTCGTAGAGAAGAGTTTGTTTTTATATTTTACTCATTATTTATTATTCACTTCGAATTTCACAAAATTTATTTCCAGTTGGAAGCATTTTTAATTTTGCACTACTATTTATTTTATTCAAGGAATCATGAAAACGTTTTTTTTTAAAAATAACTTCATTTCTTCTAAAAATTTCATTTTTTGATAAAATTATACAGTTTTGTCTAAAAAACTTTTTCATTTCAATTTTCCCAGAACTTGACGTCAAACTTTTTTCACAGTTATTCCAACTTTTCAAACTTTTCCTCACAGGGAAGCAATATGGCGATTTTGGACTAATGGTGGCGATTTTCAATTTTTGATAAAATGGTAGTTTTTTGTAAACGATTGTTACGAATGATATTACAAATTTTAATCGTTGTATCAGTTGACCAAAACATTAATGAAGCTTCTGAAGAATTTAATCTTTTAAGGAAGTTATTTTCTACGTGGAAGTTAATTTTCCATTTGAAAGTTAATTTTCCAAAGAAGTCAATTTTCTGCAAAGAGAACTATTTTTCACTTCAATTTTACTTTTCAATTCATTTATTTTCATGTAATTCATTTTTGCGCACAATTTATTATTCCACTTATTTTTGCGTAGAATATATTTTTGCGCAAAATTTATTTTTGCAAGCAATTTATTTTTGCGCAGAATTTATTTTTGCAAGCAATTTATTTTTGCGCAGAATTTATTTTTGCAAGCAATTTATTCTTGCGCAGAATTTATTTTTGCAAGCAATTTATTTTTGCGCAGAATTTATTTTTACAAGCACTTTATTTTTGCGCAGAATTTAATTTTCCTTTGAAGATAATTTTCTAAAGAAGCCACAATCGTACATGTTTGGATATGTAAATTATTTTCTGCACTCTTATTTAAATGTTTCGATAAAGGACAGTTTATATTGACTTTGCTGGGTCTTAAGAAGCTAGAGACTTGTTTTATATAATATATAGTAAAAAGTCCTTAAATAACTATTCCTGAATTTCGAAAGCCTTGTCATCTAGCCAAGGTCTAAAAATTGGTAAAGTTGACGGATAATGAGCTCCTCTTTTTGAAGGCGCAGTTCCTGCCGGGGCTCCTTCTTGCCTCAGAGGATAAGTGGCAAGGACAATTGGAATTTGGAGTTTAATTTCCTTGTCCAAGCTCTTTGGAGTTATAACAAACTACGATAGAACGATACAGATTAAAAAAGAAGAAATCATAATTTCGTTTGCATTAATAAGAACGGTATAATTTTTATAAGAACGATTTATTTCAAATTTTACTATTAATTATTATTTGTGTACTAGTTTATTTATTTATTTATTATTTTTATATAATATAAATAAATATTTTTATAAATATAATATATATATATTATTTTTTGTACTATTTTTGTAGTAATTATTTTTGCGCTAATTATTATTTTTGTACTAGTTACTATTTTCGTACTAATTATTATTTTTGTACTAGTTACTATTTTCGTACTAATTATTTTTGTACTAGTTACTATTTTCTTGCTAATTATTATTTTTATATCAAGTATGAAACCAAACTGGTAATAAAAACCAAAACCCTAGAAAACAAAACTAAACCATTTTTCTATTAATTATAATATATAATTTCTATACACTAAATATCACTTCCAAATTTGAATTATCGAAAAGTTGTCCAACGATTAGTAATCATTTTTACTAACTTCCATGTAAAATTTCACTATTTGATTTAGTAGTTAAATATTTATCTCCGAAAAATTTTGTGGAATTTTTTAAAAAGTTCAAAAACTCTAAAAGGGAAGTTAAAATTGTAAATAAATAAAAAATGAAGAAGCGAAAGTTGACTAATCCAAAGCGATAAGTTTGAAAAAGCAAAATTTCCTTTTTAGAGAGAAAATATAGTAAAAATGTTGGACAAATCGTTGGACTTTTTACAACTTCAAAAGAAAGGAGTAATTACTTTTTTTAAAATATAAATGACTGTTTTTAAACTTTTTACAACTTCAAAAGAAAGAAGTAATTACTTTTTTAAAAATATGAATGACTGTTTTAAAATAATTTACATTTACTCACATAAACGTGATAGAGGATATTAATTAGGTGACAACCTCTCAAATTTGTAGGAGGCAAAGGAGGAACGTACATTTGTTCATTCAACCATTCCTCACCCTCTCCTGGTCGAATTTTCCCTCTGGAAACACTCGCTAATTCTCGAGTTTCACTCGCCAGGACTTTACCTCTACATAAATATTGAATCGTCTCGGTGAGCGATGCCTTAGTTGACTTCATTGTCACCTAAGAAAATTATTCATTTCAAAATAATTGTCGCCAAAGGAACAATTTTTGTCTACAATTTTAATAAAAGAAGAAAGAGAAAAGGAAAAAGAATAATCAGAATTTAACCTTTCAAGTCAATGTTTCCAGGATCGGTTTTTTAAAACCGTATAGTTTTAATTATAATTATAAGTTGTAAATTAGCTGATTTTCTCTTTTTAAATACAACATTCGAGAATTAAAGAATAAAATTAAATAAATACCTTCCTGATATTGAAAACTAAATAAAATAAAATTAATTCATTTAATTTGTGGGGGTTCATTTGTGTAAATAAACTAAAATAAACTAAAGAATATAAAGAATTGTAAAGCTATTAAATGAAGAAGAGATAAAAATTAGCTATTTTATGAAGAAGAGATAAAAGCCAGCTATTAAGTGAAGATATAAAAAGAGTTGTGCGCAATGATGTATGAGTGATTTGACACTATTTTGCCAAGAATGCACATTGTGAGAGGTGTGAGATGATCAAGTGATGTGGAACACACCTTACTACGATTGCTGACAGTAGCTGAAATGCCAATAGTTTCTCCAGGGACATATCCACCTCTGTCTAAACTTACTCTACAGAAGACAGGTCCGCTCGAGACACAAGATACACCTACGCGTTGTTCAACCTCTAATCTTGCCGGTTGCTGCACATAAATATTACACAAGGGATAATCACAGTATTACATGTACAATACTCTCTCATAACTCTTCAACATAAACACTATTATTTTTACACATCATTTTTCTCTCATAACTCATCCAAAATCCTATTCAGTCTCATTTTTGCCTCTTTTTTTCTAAACTGTCTCTTCCTTTTGCATCCAAATTCAATCGTTTCCAATTCTTTTATTATTTCTATTATTTTATATTATTATTTTAATATTCATTATCATTTTATTATTTATTATTTTATTTTTCATTATTTTATTTTTCATTATTTTTTTTCATTATTTTTTTTTTCATTAATTTATTTTTCATTTTTTTTCATTATTTTATTTTTCATTATTTTATTATTTTTTTATTACTCATTATTTTCTATAATTACTTTATTCACTTTCATTTCCTTTATTCATTTTTTCG
Organism: Ganaspis sp. Gsp50; assembly: GCA_011057455.1. NCBI lineage: Eukaryota > Metazoa > Arthropoda > Insecta > Hymenoptera > Figitidae > Ganaspis > Ganaspis sp. Gsp50. Next base: position 72,800 of record WNHD01000632.1, read on the forward strand.
CACATTTTTCAATTTTTCGATAATCGAGCATGCAATAACCGCCTCTACAGTCTACACTAAAAAAAAGTCTCGTTCAAATAGCCAGAATTCTGGTTAAATATGCCCTTGCTACATTTTCTGGTCAAATTAACTAGATTTTTGTAATCAAGAAACGTTCTAATTAATCAAAAAATAATTCAATTATTCAAGAAATGATTTAATTAATCAAGAAACGATTTAATTAATCAAAAAATGATTTATTTAATTAATCAAGAAATGATTTATTTAATTAATCAAGAAATGATTTATTTAGTTAATCAAGAAATGATTTAATTAATCAAGACACAATTTAATTAATAAATCAAGGAACAAATTAATGAATCAAAAAACAAATTTTGTAATCAAGAAACGTTTTAAATAATCAAAAAACGATACAATTAATCAAGAAAGGATTAAATTAATCAAGAAACAAATTAACGAATCAAGAAACTAATTAATCATGTAACTAATTAATCAGGAAACAAATTAATGAATCAAGAAACTAATTAATCAAGAAACAAATTAATGAATCAAGAAACTAATTAATCAAGAAACAAATGAATTAATCAAGAAACGATTTATTTAATCAAAAAGCGATTCAATTAAT
>WNHD01000633.1:0-49226 GCA_011057455.1 Ganaspis sp. Gsp50
TTTTCTCATTTTTTACCGTTTTCCCTAAATCGTTACTATTATATTAAAATGTACAATGTGTTTATTGAAATTTCTTAAATATTTTCTTTCAGTGTATAAATTGAATGCAACAAATAAAGATTGAAAGAGCGAAATTGAACTAACAAAAAAATATATTGAATGAAAGAAACAGGAGAGATTGCACGAAAGAAACTCCGTCTGGCTTTTAGTGAAAAATCGTTCATCGATTTGAATCAGTTTGAAACTGTTTGACTAATTTTTAGTAATTTCTCACTAAGAGTTAGTAAAATATAGAAAAAATCTACTTATTCAAATTGGTAGACAACTTTTCACTATACCATGAAGAAAATGTCTGCGCGGTTAACTTAACCAGAAAGAATGTCAAATATGCCCTTACTATTTTTTTCTGGTTAAATTAGCTAGAATTTTGGTCAAACTAAATAGAATGTTTTAGATACTCTCTTAGTATTTTTTCTGGTTAAATTCATTAGAATTTTAGCTAAGTCAACCAGAAGAAATAGCAAAAGCATATTTAACATTCTTTCTTGTTAACTTAAACAAAATTTTAGTTAATTTAACCAGAAAATACGTGAGGATATATCTAACATCCATTCTGATTAAGTTAGCCAAATATCTTCTTCAGTGTAATTTACTCTTTTAATTTGAATTAATAATTTCCACTAATTATATAGCGAAAAATCGTCTATACCCATTGAAATTGTAAAGATTCACATATTTTTAGTGAATAACTATACTTCAACTTTAACTATACTATAACTTCAACTTTGACTGTTTCAGTTAGTAATTATTTATCAATTGAATTAGTAGTTCTTCACTAAAAATTACATTAAATATTTACTATTTCAATCGTTAAACGACTTTTCGCAATTGAATTAATAGATAATTACTAATTGAAATTCAGAGAATAAATTTAGAGTGAAAAAGAAAGAAAGAAGGAAAGAAAGAAAGAAAGAAATGAAAAAGGAAACAAATAAAGAAAGATTGAAGAAGTAAACGAATTAAAGTCTGAGAGAGAAAACTATTTCTTGGCTGCTTGAACTTCCAAAAAGTCGACGAATTTGTAAAGTAGAAAAGCTCGGCAGTTAACAATCGAAAACCTGTATTTTAGAATATGAGACCGTTGAAGAAAGAGGTGCAGAATTAAATCGTAAGAGAAAGAGAAAAGAAGAAAGAAAATTAAAAAGTGGAGAAAGAATCTAGCGGCGATGCCTGGGTGAGGTAGTAGGTTGTATAGTAGGGAATGTAAATTCGCAAAAATGAAGTCCACTGTACAACTTGCTAACTTTCCCAGTCGTCGGCGCCTCAGCGCTGGACAATTCAACCCAGATCAACATGCATCTATAATAAAACAAACTATAGGGAAATAATTTACTCTTAATCAGAGAAGAAAAACGAAAGAAAGAAAGAAAGAAAGAACGAAAGAGAGAATGAAACAAGAACACTTTCCAAGACTCAATGACTGACTGAGATTCGTTACGGATATCAATTCTTTATCTATAAAATGATAACATTGACGTACTTTTTCATAATCGCAGTAAAGAAAAAGGTCCCACATTACCAGATATATAAATTCACGATTACTTGTTAGTTAATTCATTAAGGACATATCGAAGAACTCGGACGATAATTTAGGAATCTACCTTCATTTTAATTTTTTTCTCATGTTTATTTTTAAAAATAATAATAAGTCAGACATTCATGATACACTTAAAGATTTTTTAAGATGATAAGACAAGATTTCAAAGCAATTTATTGTTTAGTTTAACTGCAAGTAGTAAAAAAACTAATGAGAAGATAACCAAACTTACCGACGTATTAGTTTCTCACTACTTAATCACTACATAAAAAAGATATTGCTTTCAAACTTTGGGAATATTCTTAAAAAAATCTTAAAGTCTGCCATGAATGTCTGGCTTATTATTTTTAAAAAGAAAATTCAGAACAAAATAGAAATGAAGGTAGATTCCTAACTTATCATCCGAGTTCTTGGACATGACCTTAAGACCATGATTTTTAATCGATTTTATCAAATAGCGCTTTTTATTAAAAACAAAAAATAAAACAAAAATTGCAACGGTTTGAAATTTTTTCAAAAACATTCAGATACTTCTACACTCAAAAAGTAGTTTTCTACAACAGAGAAATGTCTCGTTACAATAGCTGTATGTCATTTACTATGAGGGTTAAAGCTTTAGTTACTTTAGTGACACCTCGTATAGCAATTTGCTTTAAAGAAAACTTCACAAGAAAATAATAAGTTAAAATATCCACAAAATAAACCTTCAAGTGTAATAAAAAAATTATACAACATTTTTCTCATACAACAAATAAAATTTACCAAAGTTTTTAAGTATAAAATATACTAAAATTGTCAAGTAATTTGTTTGCTTCTTTGGATAAATAAACTACATTATCTACTCAACAAGTTCAGTAAAATCCACCCAACTTCTTAAGTAGAATCCACTCAAATAATTAATTTCCACCTAAGCAGCTCAACTCAACTTTTCAGCTACATTTTACTCAAGTATTAACTAGATTTCACTTGTGATTGATTTGTATAAACCTTGAAATTTGAAAAAATTCTCTCGTTAATTAGGAAAACTGTAAACTTTACCGGATGACATTGCGAATATTGTTTCAAGTTGAAAAAGAAAGAGAAAAGTGTAAACGACTCTCAAGAGATAAAAAGCAAAATTTGGTTAAAAGTCGACAAATATTTTGAGAAGAATATCCTTTCCGTTATTTGTTATTTATAAGAGTTATCTGACTTTGAAATAGAGCGTTTTATCTATATTCGATCTATTCAGTAGCGACTGGGAATTTACTCGTCTGTGAGGCAAAATGAAAATGAAATGAGAGAGCGTCATGTAAAATAAATGCGGTAGAGAAAGAGAAATAGAGAGCGGAAAGGTGTGCTTTGTGGAGAATGTAAAAGGGAAATTGAGTAAAAGTGGCGGAAGTGCTGAGCAGAGAGAAAAGGGCAATATGGCAGGCGGGCAATACAAAGCCTGCCGCGTCGCCGGTTCCCTGAGACCCTAACTTGTGACGTCGCGTCCGATATCTCACAGGCTAGATTCTCTGGTATTGGCGATGAGAGCTGTCTTTTGTCAGTCAAAAGTCAGTCCTAAACATCAGATTCAAAAAAACCGATACTTAATGGAAAAATAAAGTCTTCATCCTATAAACTAAACATAAAATCTGTGTCTCAAAGCAAAAAAGGGGTTCATCCTAAAACGAGAGCTCATATTGATACTAAAAAGCGTTCATTATACAAAATAGTGTTTAATATAACAAAAAAGCGTTCATTTTGAAACAAAAAGAAATTTTTGTTTTGAAACGAAAAAAAGGTTCATTTTTGAAACAAAAAAGCGTTCATTATGATACAAAAAAGTGTTCATTATGATACAAAAAAGCGTTCATTATGATACAGAATAATGTTCATTTTGTAACAAAATAGAGTTTATTATGATACAAAATAGAGTTCATTTTGAAATAAAGTAGCTTTTATTTTGTAACAAAATAGCGTTCATTATGATACAAAGTAACGTTCATTTTGAAATAAAATAGCATTCACTATGATACAAAAAAGTGTTCATTTTGTAAAAACATAGTATTCATTATGATACTAATGAGTGTTCAATTTGTAACAAAGTGACGTTCATTTTGCAATAATATAGCGTTCATTATAATAGAAAATCGCGTTCAATTTAAAACAGAAAAGCGCTCATTTTGTAAGACAATAATGTTTATTATGATATAAGTGTTCAAATTGTAACAAAATAACAGTTAATTTGAAAAAAATAGCGTTCATTTGAAAAAATAGCATTCATTTTAAAAAAATAACATTTATTTTTTAAAAAAATAGCGTTCATTTTAAAAAAATAGCGTTTATTTGACAAAATAGCGTTTATTTTTAAAAAAATAGCGCTTATTTGAAAAAATAGCGTTCGTTTTAAAAAAATAGCGTTCATTTGACAAAATAGTGTTTATTTAAAAAAAATAGCGTTCATTTTAAAAAAAATAGCATCATTATGAAACAAAACGAGGTTCATTATGATACAAAACAGAGTTCATTGTAATACAAAAAACTGTTCACTCTAAGAAACGTCTTATAAGACAAAAAATCGCTGTTAAAAAACTTTCAAAAAGTGTAGAGTCGTATGCAGATTTCTGTATTTACGCGATCAAAGTATCTTTTCGTTCATTGTTGTTAAATTTGGATAACATTTTAATAACTCTTTTCAAAATTATTCTAGGATTTTTTTTTCTATAACGTATATTATTTCTAGCTTTCTTTATTAATTAGAATTTTTAATTGCATTAGTGTTTATAATTTATATTCTCTTTGTTGATGTTACCATTAAACATTCAAATCAAGGAATTCAAGTTTCCGCCTCGGTTCTATCATTTCGCGTTTGTACGTTACTGTTACTATAATTATCTGAATTACTGTTCTGCCACTGCACGTATAAAATTATCTCGTTTCTAAGCGATTTCAAGCATTCACAATTGTATTTTGTTTTATAATAAAGCTTTTACTTTTTATTCGAATACTCGATTCTTTTTCCTTTGGATTAGAACACGATTTATTTTCATTTGGATTCAAATAATCGATTTAAGCTTTTAAATCAACATTCGCCTAAACACGATAAATCGAAAATAATTTTTGAAATAGGTATATATAATAAAAAAATTTTCTCCGAAAATCGACACAAATCAAAATATCGTTCGAAATTCGAATACTAGTATATTAGTAATAATATACTATAATAATATATAGTATATATACTACTTATATATACAATAGTAATATATAATAATATATAATATATACTAATAATATCGAATATTAGTAATAAATAAAATGATAAGATTATAAATTTCAGTACATTACATATATTTATATTATAAATATTAATATATCATAAGTATTAATATATGTAACAAATATTAATAAATTATAAATAAAAATAGATTGTAAATAACAGTAAATCAATAATTACACAAAAAAGTGTTACCTAAAATAGAGAAAAATTTTACTAAAACAGCCAAAGTTTTTAACGATTTTAATAAAACCTTAGCAAAAACTCGTTTTAGAAAATTGTTTTCTGCTTTTATTGTAAAAAAATATTTGAAATTGTATGTTGATCAATATTTCCTAGAATTATTCAATTATATAATTGAAAGGCATAACAAGAAAGTCTTCTTTTTTTTAATTTTTTTTTATTGAAATAACTGCAACATTATTAAAATTTTGAACCTTTACAGCACTTGTTTAATAAAAATTTGCCTTTAGGATATTGTATCTGTAATTTTACAAAAATACGGCTAATTTTTTTTTTATAAACTTTCATCACCTCTTATAAACCTTCGTAGAAATATAAGCTAGTAGTGTGTATCAAAGTTTTACAAGAGTTTCAATTAATAAATAAAGTTTGACTTACAATGTTTGCAGATGTGTCTAAAAAGTAGGCTGAATTTTCCTGTATCGTCCTTTGTAATTTATAAGTATGTACATTTGTAAAAGGACATTTCTTTCTGCATTTTTAAACAATTCAAAAATATATTTCATTTTTTATGATTATAAGTTGTTAATAAAAAGAGTTTCTTATTTTTTTTAAACATATTTGTGTTTTCATTAACCTGATTGTAACTCCCCAACGAAAAATCTGATAAGAGAACAAAACTATTTACAATAATAATTGTTGATAAAAAGTAGATTCGTTTTTTGTTCAGTAAACATATTCATATAACTTGGATAAACGATAATTCGTTTGGCTGAAAAAGCGTCAATTTCTTTGTCTGAAAAAACGTTAATTCATTTTCATGAAAAAATGTCAATGTCAAATTTGTTTGGAACACATGGTTTCATGAATAAACGTCAATTCATTTAATTATTAAACAAAAAATCAATTTCTCAATTTAAAATTGAAATTTATCATTGTAATACCTTCCAGCACCTTCAGTGACAAGACGACTTAAATCTTCAGCAGAGTATCCCAGTAAATCTTTCAAATCACAAACAAATTTGTACACAAATCTTTTACCATGAACCTTTGATATCATATCGCCATCATAATAATATCGAAGTGCTCTGCTGAGTTTTTCATAATTCATGGTGGGTTTATTTTTTCGTTTTCCCCACAATTGTGCCACGATTTCCGGTTGACTAAGTTTGAATTCTCCTTCAGTTCCAACCCAGTGTATCACACCCACGTGTTCACGATCAGTCAACAACTCCAACAGAAACTGCCACAGCTGTATCTGACCACTATTCACACTTCGACTCGAAGTTGCCAACGTAATCGGAGACTCTGCATTTGTAATTGGCAAATTGTAAACACGTGACATTTGACTATTGTAATTTCGTGACTTTGAAGGTTTCTGTGCCTTGGCCTTTGGTATAACTTCCAAATTTACCTCCGGGGAAGACGGCGGATCATTTTGTACCACAGCTGAAAACAAATTAAGACTTTTTACTAAAACATTCGTCACTCTAATACTTGATGCCAAAAGATTAAGTCCATTTATTAAAACAACTGTCTTAATGTTATTAATAGTTATTAATTTGTTTTATTTTTATGTTATTAATTTCCCAATAAAAAAATAAAAAATAATATAAATAATTCCACAATTTAAATAATAATTTTGTTGATGTTAAAAAATAATAATATACAATACAAAGTTAAATAGTGACTTTAAAAATCTAACAATCTCCTTTAAAAGATCGATTTTTACAAAAGTATTTCAGAATAAAGTTGAACAACATTAAAAAAGAAATAAAATCAAGTATAATAAAAAGTAAGATTATTGACGGTAAAGAGTAAAACAAGGGCAATATAGAAAATAAAACAGGACAATAAAACATAAATCAGGACTATAAAACATAAATCAGGACTATAAAAAATAAAGCAGAACAATAAAAAACAAAAGCAAATAAATACAAAATGAAAGAGAACAATAAAAAATAAAATAAAAAACAAATTCCTCTACGAAGAAACGTAGACAATGAAAAGTAATTAGGTCAATAAAAAGAAAATAAATGATCAATAAAAAGTAAATTAAATAAAGAGAAAATTGGTACTATTGTAATTACCAACAAATTTGCACTTTCTCAACAATTCTAAATGTGTCCAAAAAACATCTCCAGGATCTGTTGGTACTTTGGTTTTAAATTCTTCATGAGTCAGATTGCAAAGTTGTGCGCCGCTGATATTCCAGTCAGCAAGTTTTAAAGAAGGCAAATTAAATTGTCTCACTGCCCATTGAAGCCAGTGTTTTACTTGTGTTTGTGTCCAATCTCTTGGATCTGATGGAATTTTTAATCTCTCCTACAATAAACGTCAACATTTATTTTATATTTTAATAAGTTTGATGATGGCATTTGAATGATAATTTGAAAAACATCAATAACAATCATTAACAATAATAAAAGTAATTAAGAATAATAAAAGTAATTAACAATAATAAAAGCAATTAACAATAATAACAACAATTATTTAATGAATAAAAATAATAGTCTATAACTCTTTCAGGCGTTTTATGGAGATTATCAAATTCGAATAATACCTGTTCTTTTTTGTACTGATGATCAATTGTCCATTTAATAACATTACTTTTCATGTCCGGTACTGGTGTAGTCGAAGCTGTAAAAATATTTAAAAAACACAAATTTAAGTAATTAACATACAAATATTAAATCATAAAGATAAATATTCAGTATCGTAAAAGTGCAATCATTAAATTTATAAAAATTTATATTACTGAAATAAATGAATAAAAATACATACGACTATGATCTAACAATTCCACATAGTCGTCTGCTGGTTTCAAGACATCAACAATATTTATGCGTCGCTGTGCAAATCGAATTTGAACATTCACTTGCACTAAACCTTCTCCTTGAACGCATTGATCCACCAAATTTTTGTGACACTCCAACTAGAACAAGAAAATTTTCAATAATCTTTTTTTCCATTCATTGAAGCGGTACATGCAGTAACTCCTTCAGCGCGCGAACTTTATATTTTCTACTTACAGTATTGGTAAAAATAATAAAAAAAGAAAAATAATTTAAAATACGAATAGAAAGAAAAAAAAATTTTCCATTATTTTTAATAAGCAATTACATGAATCAAAAACACAATTCTAAAATTTCTATTATCATCTCACCAAAATAAAGTTCTGAATGTTCAAATCAAGGAACATTTTTCCCAATATTTTCTTTCAAATTCGTTTAAAAATATTATATAAACTGAAAATTGCACTTAAAATTACATATGAAATGGTATCATTGTTTGGATGCAAACTCCTATCTTTGGTTTTTAAAAGTAATTTTTAAAATACTAAATAAGAAAAAAGCTGTCCAAATTAACTTTCAGAACTTTATAGTGATTTTGCTTCCTTATAGAGGAAGCATTGTAATCATGACAATTTTTAAATTTATTGCAAATGAATGAAAAAGAAACGAGTAAAATTGAAATACCATTTGAGTGTCTTGGAGCCAAAATGAAAAATCTGTTAAATCTTCGCCAAGCCTTTCTTCTAAAAGGCTTTTTAACCTTGACAAAGGTTCTCTGATATCCATATGTTGCATTAGAATACCATCATTGCCTTCATCTCCATTTGATGCTCCATCTAAACTAAAACTCGGCTCTACCTCTAAATCTGAACTTTCCTGCTGTAACTGGGCCATTAAATCTTCGTCTTGAGATAAAATTGCTTCAGGCTCCATTTTGATACGTTTTATCATCGCATAATCAGAGTCATCATCCATATCGAAACTAGAACTACTTAGTTAATAATCAGTGCAGTTAAATTAATAACTTTTATCCTGAATAACAAACAGAAATAATACAAAATGAATAACTGTGTAAAATAAAGAAATACAAGTATAATAATTAACGTAAATTTAAGAAACAAAAACAGGAGTGTAGTAAACATAAGTCTAATAAACAAAAGGGTGTAATACATTTAAATAACCTAATAAACAAACAAGTCTAATAAATATAAGGGTCTAATAAACAATATATGTCTAATAAACAAAAGGGCCTAATAAACAAAAGAGCATAATAAAAAAGATACTAATAAAAAAGAGTCTAATAAACAAAAAGAGTCTAATAAACAAAAAGAGTAATAAACAAAAAAAGTCTAATAAACAAAAGAATCTAATAAACAAAAGTCGAAGAAAAGTTTAATAAAAAGAGAAATAAGTCTAATAAAAAACTATACAAAACAAACGAAAAAGGAACAAATCATTCAAAGGAACAAATAAGTCTGAGATACAAAAAAATCATATAAACAAAAATAAATCAAATACATTAAACATAATTTCAAATAGACAATGAAATGCAATGTACAGACAAAAAATTACAAAACATACAGGTATAACCTAGAAACATGTACATGATGTATATATGATAACCAGAAAAACAAATAAACAAGAATGATGTGTTCCCTTTTATAAAAGCATACATAAATATTACATATGAAACGTAAATTGAATACAATTCTCGAATAATTTGAGATTAAGACATTTAATTAATCAATAAAACAAAACAATCTGTTGGACCTGTTGTTTAGTTTCCAAGTGTTAAAAACGTTCAAAACAAATAATAAAAGATAAGTCATATGTTAATAAAGTAATATTAATTTGTAAGAAATGTGTCATAAAATTAAAAACAATATTAATATTAATAAGAACGAAAAGAAAGACAATTCATAAAGTTAATTAAACAGTAAAATAAAATGATTCTATACTGACAATCAAAATTGAGGTTATATTACAAAGAGAGTCATTTTTTATGAAAACACTTTACCTGCTTTCTGAAAACTTGCTTTTTTGAATTTGATCCATGAATTTCTCTTTAATTATTATAAAACCATATATGTAAGTAATGAATCGATTACAAATTCCGTTTTATTATAAATAATCACACTTCCATAAAGCAGTGCTTGTATTGCCTTCGAAAAACTATAACGTAGATGTGCATGTCACTTTTTAAATAGGTACAATCTCTAAAACAAAAAAGACATAGAAGAGCAAACATGTTTTTATAAATTTTAATATAAAGAGCTAATATTTTGTTGTCTTTTATCAAATATTGTTAAAAACTTTAATTTTAATACAGTAAATAACTGGAATAATTTATTATTAAGAATTAAAAGAAATTATCAAAGCATGGTAAGTCAGGGATCTAAATTTCCGATGAGAGAAATTAGTTCTAATATTTACCGCAAGAGTATCATTTTGCGCGGGCTATTTAAATTACAAAAAATGTTTTTGTGTCATGCAATATATAGCTCTTTATTTTAAATAATAATAATAATAATAATAATAATAATAATAATAATAATAATAATAATAATAATAATAATCACAACTAAAAAAGGACGAATATAAATTCACAAAATACATATCCTTCACTAAAAATAAGTTCTATTTTACTCAATACTTCAGTAAATTATTTAATTCATTTTCAGCCTGAAATTTTACTGACATTAAACAATACCTTTAAAGTATTTTTTCCTGAAACATAAATAGAAATATATGGTTAAAATTCTCTTATCGATAAAACCAGACATTTAATAATTATTTAATTTACCTGAAAAATGTATCTTCATTCTAAAATAGAAGAATATAAAATTCTAATTAATATACTTCAATTTTCCTTTTCTTAAACAAAAAGATATGCTTAAAAAAATATATAAAGATAAAGAAATTAAATAATTAAAAAAAAATTACAAGTTTATTACAAGTTAAAAAATATCTTTAAAAACCATTTGTGGCTAAAAACCGATATTTAATAATTATTTGTTTTACCTGGAAAATATATTCGAGCTGAAAAAGAAAAGAAAATTATACACTGGACTCTATGAACAAATTTATTTATGATAATATTAATAATAATAATAATAATAATAATAATAATAATAATAATAATAAAAATAATAAATGTTACTTGCTTTGTTCTTATCCGATTCTTTCACATTCTTAACTTGAATCAATGAAATTCCACTAAAAAGCATTGGCTAATGATATTTCCCTGATTTTAAAGTACACCCTCTCTAAATAAAACAGTTAATCTATTTTATGAACCACCGATAAAGTAGATTAACTGACTCATGTAGTAGAAATTACACTCGAGAATTAGCAAAATGTCACTAATTTTCAAGTAAAAAATGAAACGGAATAATTGGCAGCTCTAAATTTTTATCTCATTTATAAGTGAAATTCCACTAATTAAAGATAAGAAAGTGTACACATTAAATCACTATACACAGAAAAAATAAAAAAAAAATACCTCTTATAATTTAATCACTACACAGTCACGAGAAACAACTCGAATTTTATTTTTTATCCAAAAAGGTCGATCCACGAGAATAAGAAACAATTTCCGAACAGAAATGTTTGTTTTCAATAGGTTAAAAAAGGTTAATATTTCAAATTAAGGAGATAGATGGCAATTTAAAAAAAATGAATTAAATAAAATTTTACTGAATGAATCAGTAAATTTATTTTATAGCTCGCTAATAAAACAGATTAACTAAAATCAGTATGATACTTCTCTGATTCATTGATAATGAATTATCATGGATCAGTGAAAATTCGGAACTTATTAAAGTTAAAAGTTTTAAAAGCAAAAACTTTATAACAATGTTTAAAAGAAAAAAAAATTCATAAATAATAGTTATCACAATAACAACAAATCTCAATTCTCAAGAATAACTTGATGAAGATTTATTAATTATTGATCCTTAAATAATAATTAAATATTTATAAAATTAAAAAAAAGATGCTTAGCCAAGCAAAAAAAATACAATAAAATAAAAAGACTGAACAAAATAGTTTGATAAATGTGGCGCGTCACGAAGAAAGGTACCTAAGATGCAAACAAATTTAGGTTATGTTTAGAGGTAAATTTAACTTGACTAAAGTTGCCTTTTTAAATTGTCTCTGAAATCAAAAACAGTGTTTTTTGAAAAGCTTTTTCGTATACTGTCGAAAAAAACTCTTTTTGTCAGCAAATAATTAAAGAGGAAGCTTTAATCAATAAAACTACCACCAAACATAACCTAAATTCGTTTGCTACTTAGGTGCCTTTTTCGCGACGCGTTACAAATATTTTTAAATATGTTATAATCACGACGATTTCTCTGTAAGAAACAAAAAGTAATCATACATATAAACAGTTATATGATTAATTTGATTGACACCTTGTTTGAAAAAAATTACATCCGATTAATAATTTTTTCTTTTTGGACATTCCTTGGCCCTTGGCAGTCAATATTATTATACAACAGATACAAAGGACAAATATATAAAAAAGATGTAAAAGAACAACATAGTGACGCAAAAATTCAATCAGAAAATGAAAATGAAATATGTATACATGTAATTTGTAAAGTATAAAAACCCGCTAATTCAAAACTTAAACATATAAAATTCCATTTATTTCAAATAAACATTTAAAATTTTGTTAAATAAATACTACAGTAAAAAGAAGTGAAAATATTTGTGTTGATAATAAAGAGAAATTCAAAACAATTGATTATCTCATGTAATATTTAGCAAACAAGTTTGAATAAGCGGGTTTTTAATTCAAGCAAACTTTTCACACAAAAATAATTCCCTACTTTGGGTACTTACTTTCCTACCTACTGTTATATTTAAGAGAATAGAATTTATCTCATTCATACACAAAAATCTATCAATTCCTACCTACAGCTATATTTTGGAAAAAAAAATTTTCTCTTTCACACCAACACACACACTCCACGGTTCTCTCACATACCGCCCAGGTGCAAAAGCCTAAACTAGGGATTATGTCCCGGGACAAATCCGACACCTGAACTCAAAATGCTGAAACTCTCAAAAAATTAATTTAGTTTTTATATACAATTTTCTCAAAAAATTAGCTTTAAGATTCTTTCTTTAATAACTGTTTTTTAATTAAATACCAATTTATGAAATATGCAATGACTAAATAAGAAAACATTTGACAAAGTAGATGACTAAAATTATTTGAAAAATTAGAAATTGAAATATATTTACTGAATTGACAATAATGAAAAATTGCAAAATTCAAACATCAAGAATACAATACAAGAATGGACATGAAGTATAAAAAGACACTGACATAAATGAAGAATATTCCATATTGAAAACGAGTTACATGTAAATAATTAATTGAACTATTGGAAACAAAATATCTGTATTTCAATTCACTAGATAATTATTTTCTTCCCGAGTTTATTAACTTTATTTAGAATAGGGAAATTGAGACAAGTACTTCCCCAGTTAAGTCCAAGTTGCGTAAAAAATTTCGTATACTACTATGTGTGCCTAAAACTCAACTTTTTATTATCCCTAGTGCACCAAGAGTACTTTTTATTATCCCTAGTGCGCCAAGAGTATTTTTTACTCCCCCTAGTGCGCCAAAAGTATTTTTTTCTCTCCCTAGTGCGCTGAAAGTACTATTTACACACTAGTGTATAAAAAGTCAAGTTTTAGAGTACAGTATCACAGAAAAACCCTTTTTACACACCAGTGCTTAAAAATCGAGTTTTTTGCGCACAGTAGCACAAAAAATTTATATCTTATGTCAATGTTGTCACTATGTTGTTTAAAAAAACGACTTCCCGATCGCGGATTCCCTCGTCGGAGCGATGACAGCATCGCCTGTTCCGGACCAGTCCCAGGAGATCCCTTCTTTTCTGCGAAGACCTGGGACTATGCAGGGGCCACTTTTCTCTGGTTACCCTCCTTCCTGTCATTGAAGCTAAAACATCTATAAAAAAAAAAAAAAAAAAAAAAAAAAAAAAAAAAAAAAAAAAAAAAAAGAAAAAAAAAAAAAAAAAATTTTTTTTTTTTTTTAAATTTTTTATTTAATCCGAGGATCGTATTTTATACTCCACCCGAAAATAATTTTATTTTTTTAGTCACAATATATTTATTAAATAATTTAAGTTGTATTACTATGAAATTCAATTATAGAATTGTAGAATTAGAATTGAACTATTAATGGAAGATTTACTTTTTTATTAAGAAATTATTATTTTATTTATTAGCATTTATTTTTTAATTAGACCCGGCACTCTATACCTATAGAGTGATAAACCTGCGTATTTGTTTTAAAGAAATGTATATTAATAAAAGCAATAAATTACTAAATACACGGAAATTTTATAGGTTATTTTTATCGAAAACCGACACTCCGCATCTGCAGAGTTAGAAACTGACGTACACTCCCGATATTAATTGTTGATATTTATGGAACGAAAAAAATTAATTTTGTAAATGACCTTCCATTTATTCGCGTATTATTTAAAAATGTTTTTAATCGTAAACCGACATTCCGTATCTACAGAATGAGAAACTTACGAACACTCCCGGTTATTATTTTATTAAACGAAAAACAAAATTTTTAATTTTCACATTAAATTATTTAAAAACGTTTTAAATCGCAAACCAGCATCCCGCATTTGCAAGGAAGAATCAATAATTACTCACTCACAAAATAATGAAAATATTTAATGAAACCAAGAATGCGGTTCATAAAAAGAATTATTGCTTTATGAATTAAGAATACTTGTACGAATAAGTACTCACAAACACCCTGATAATCAACCCATAAAAAATTTCAACAATATTCAATACCAAGGATGATCGACTGTTACAGTAAAAAAAAAACTGCTGTTTCGATTGAATTGACAGCGTTAATTTACAGCGCAGAAGAATAAAAAGATTGAGAGAGTTACAATCAATATGAAAAATTCATATTGATCAGAAAACATTTTTTATGTCTTCTAACCTTTCAAATACCTCACTGACGATATGAGAAAATATTTATAATTATTAACATTATTTATTTAAAAAAAAAACATGTTAAATTTTTCTTCACTAAAAACAAAAAAATTCACTTATTAACAGTTGCGACTTACTGCCCACTGGATATGCTTATTTTGAAACATTAATTATCACAAAGCAAATTAATTACTATTTACCGAAAAAGCGCGATCTCTATTACACAAATCCCAACCAACTTCCCGCGCAAAGTTAACCCACCGACAAGCAGCACAATAATGAGCCGGGCGGGCCACGAGAGCCCCGCTATCCCCTCCACACGGCCCAACTCAGGGACGGCGCCTTATTCTGCGCACCCAGGCGTTTGCAGTATCGGACCAATTACTTCAAGGGCCCTGGGCCAAATTATAAAATTTAATCCCCTCTATGCTGTCTAAGTCAGGGACGGCACCTTACTCTGTGCACCCAGGGGTTTGCAGTATCGGACCAATGACATCAAGGGCCCTGAGCTAATGTATAAAATTTAATTCGCTTTATGAACAGGTTTATAGAAAACAATTATTGTACTTTAACCACAAAATGTTAACTTTTATTAATCAAAAACTCTTATACGAGAATGTGTGCATGTAAAAACTTATAAAACTCTTTACTTCTTTCATTAAGTATATCTCTATAATTAAATAAAAAAAATTACAATAATATAATAAACTTTACGATAGTGTGAATAAAATTTTTTAATTGTTTATAAACAAAAAGAAGTGAAGTCTACCTTTTATTTAGAATAAGAAGTTTTCTTGGAAAATTTTAATAGCAAGACCATGACTTTATTAACAGAAAAGATTATATTGGTAAAGTCTGAGAAACACCCTTTTAACTCAAAATTATACAAAAGACAACTAAAATTAACAATTGCTTCAAGTTACAACGTTGAAAAAGAAAATAATAGGACATTTTGGATCTAGAAATTGTACTCTTATAAGGAAAAATTTGAGAAAAAACACAGCAGTAAACATGCAATAAACAACTTTTTCTGAATGTTTTCTTGATTGCCAAAACTTTAACAAAAATGTTTTCAAGAGTGTAAGAGTCACAGAGAAGAACTTTGCTCACAAAGAAAAAGAAGTATGCATATTTTACCTGGAGTATAGAGAACAAAACAAAAACTTACTGGAGGACTCCACACACAACAATGACGACCTTGATTCGCACGCGACTTTTAATTTCCAAAAGGTCCTAAAGGCACTCTAAAATTTATCAACCTAAGCACACCCACAATGACAAAAACATAAATTGAGCGCACTAACTGCTCTTAGCCACCCACTTGTTGCTGAAAATCTTCTTCACGTTACCACAAAGTGGCTGCGTAAATGGCCACAAAACCGTTATTAAAGTTCAGGAAAACAAGAACTAATAATACACTTTCGAGCAAGGAAGCACTCCCGGAAATCACTGTCACTGTACACTGGTAAAAAGCTTTAACATTATCATCAATTGATTTCAATTTGGATGAAATTTTACTTCACATTTTGGAAAAAACAAAACTTCGCTGGCTCACATTTGATGAAGGACACTGGCTAACTCCCGCCTTTTCCACACTCCCCCACTTCGTCTGATCGTAAAAATGCGCGCGCGTGCGCTAACTTGTCCAACCACCTAATTGGTTCATTTTAAATCAGGCGGGAAAATCTAAACAAATCAAACAACGGGTTGTCTTTTGTACTCACAATATGATTGGTTTTCGCGTAAATCTAACTTGTCCAACTCGAATTCATGTGTTCTTAAAGTCATATATTATTTCATCATTTTAGCATTAAAATAATACTAAAAATTTAAACAATTAACAGTAAATTTATTTTCGAATAATTAGTTAATAATAAAGTCTCATTTAACATTTATTTATTTACAATAGTAATATATAATAATATATATAAGTAATATATAATAATTTCTTAATCATGTAAATTAATATTGGAATCAATAAAAAGTCAATTAACTTAAATCATTGTTAATTATTTTAAAGAATTACATTCGAATTTATTATTGATAAATAGGAATTTATTTAGCAACAAATTTGTTATTTAATCAAAATTTACTTGATAAATCAAAATTTAAAATAATAAAATTAAAAATAAGAAACAAATTTGTTATTTAATCCAAATTTATTTAATAAATTTGTTATTGAATCAAAATTTATTTAATAAACACGTTATTGAATCAATGTGTATTTAATAAATTCGTTAAATTGAAAAAAATATTTTTAACCAAGTTCTCGATTAATTAGTAAAAATTTAAAATGTTTATTTAAAAAATATTCAATTGTAATTTCTTTTTAAGTATTTTTTCATTTGCAGTATACTTAATAAATATAAATATTATGATTTATTTTAATTACAATAATAATATTATAATATTTATTATAATTAAATTACGCTTAATTGATTATTTATTCAATGTCATTTTTTTAATTTGCAAGTTCCAAATAATTTAATTATTATTATTATCATTATTATTATTATTATTATTATTATTATTATATTTTCTATATTACGTAATATACATTGAAATTCATTATAATATAATATAATATAATGAATTAGAATGTATATTATTATCAAATTTAAAAAAATCCAATTCAATATTATATCAAATTCATTATTTTTTATAGTTGACAAATAATTACAATTTTCAATTATATTTATTTATTAACAAACAACAATCTTATATGGAAATAAAGTCCATTTTTGAAGAATTTACAATGTTTTTAATACAAAAATATTGATAAAAAAAATTGTACATTAACTATATATTTTATAAAAAGTATCAAAACATTACTTTAACTCATTTTTAGTTTTTCCTTTCTTTGATTTACCAATGCAAGGTTCTTTTAGTAAAGTAGGTGTTCCTAATTCTAAATTCATAACATAATAAGGAAATTTGTCCTCGAGTCCATTACACGCAGCCCCATAATTTCCATCTTTGTCTAAAGCAATAACAGCTCCAGAAAATGTAGGATAAAATTTTGCTATTCTAGTGATTGCCGTTGTTGCTGCTTCTTTGGGTGTTGCTCCACGTCGCATCTCTTCTACCGCAAGAAAACTAGAACAAAAAATTAATTTCTTTACCATCATTAAATTATAGTTAAATTTATATCGAAAACATACCTTCGTTTTAAATGTTTATTCTTAAAAATTATATTAAATTTTTACTACTTACATACTTACTTTTATTTTTATTACTTTTTTATAATAAAAATTAAATTTTTATAATTCAACAAAAGTATGTAAATTAAAATCTTATTCTGAGGATATTTAAACGATTGTTTCATCAGCACCTTGGCAAAAATCGCATCATGATGTCACCAGCTCCGGTTGCAGCTGCAGCTCCGACTTCCTGATCTGCATAGGCTCCTGCTCCAGCAATCGGCGAATCTCCTATACGACCAGGAATTTTGAATATCGCTCCATTCGTAGATGTTCCAGCTGCAATGTGTCCTTTAGTATCAATCGCAATAACTCCAATTGTGTCATGATTTTCTTCATTCCAGACAGGCAAATTCTTCTTCTTTTTCAAATGAGACTGTTTTTTCTTCGGTTTATACGGTCCACACGATTTTGAAGGATCAGGCTTTACATTCTGAAACAATTAATTTAATCAGAAAAATTGCAATAATAGAAAATATTTAGAATTTTTGCAAATATTATTCAGAAAGATTGCAAATCATAGATTTCTTTGTTATTCAGAAAAATTAAAATCTGAAGTGATGAAATTCTGAAATTAAATTAAATTCTGAAATTAAATTCTGAAATCGCAGTCGAAATTTGGCTTAAAAATGCAATTGAATGCATTTTTTAAATTAAACGAAAGTTTCAATGAATAGATTCAATTTTCAAATTAGAATTGATTGAATCCTTGAATTAAAATTTATTAAAAGAATGTTAAACCTTCCAAAAATTAGGTTGGCAATTATTGTTCTTCCACGTTTGCCACATGTTTAATGATTTTGTGGTTGCTAGAGATTCGTTTTTAAATCCCATTTGAATGGCAAATTCGGCAGCAAGCTCTCCTCCGAGGAGTGAATGATCTGTGTTTTCCAGAACCTTTCGAGCAACTGATATAGCGTTTTTCACATTTCTTAGTAAACCGACTCCACCGACGTCCATCGTTACCCTGCAAAATATTTTAAACCTCATTAATATCTAATTTCAACAAATTTTATTCTAGTTTTTGTTTTTTAATTTAAAATTTAATTTTAATTTTTCTTTTTTAATTTAATTTTCTAATTTTAATTTAAACTTTATCAACCACTAATTTAAAAGTCTTGTTGTATTTTTCTTCAATACTAATTAGAGATATTCTTTAATACTAATTAAAGATACTCTTTAATACTAATTAAAGAGAATCATTAATACTAATTAGAGATACTCTTTAACACTAAAGATAAATTAAATGATTTTAAATGGAAAATTTTACCCATCCATGATAAGAGCATCTAAAGTAGTTTCTCCATTTTCATCAGGACTGCCCCCAAATCCGACAGTTGTTCGGCATTGAAGATCTTCACATAAACTGCAACTTTCCTCGATAGTGTCTAAAGAGCTTCTTTTTTCCTGGTAAATCGTTTGCCACGCTGAAATTAAAATATTAATTAATATTCAATATAACATTTTAATGTATATTTCTTACAATTATTTCAAACCTTTCTGAATAAAAAATAAAAAACATTTTCTTTAATTGAAAATAATGCAATCGAGAATATATTCATAAAAGCCTGATTAACAAAATTTTTATAAAAAATGAATTTTAAGTGATCTTAGAAATTTCAAAAAATTGCAAAAATATTTTTAAAACACATAGGAAATGTTCCTTCAATTTATTCGAAATTTTACATAATTGTAATTTATCTAAAACATTTCCCTGATTATCGAATTATCGATTATTCGAAAAATGCTTATCTTTAAATTATTTTATCACTAAATTATTTTGTCACTAAATTATTTTATCACTAAATTATTTTATCTTTAAATTATTTTGAAATATGTACATGTCTAAAAAAAGTACGCAAAATTCATAATAAATTAATTTAGAAATAAGAAAGTGTAATGCTTTTAATTGAATAAATTTAAAAGAAAGATTTTATGAATAGTAAATAATAATTATAAACTGGAAATTGCGAATAATATTGAAACTCTTTACATTCAGTGAGTATAATTTTTTTTATAATAAATTAGAAAACCGTTGTTTAAATAATATATTCTCACCTTTTTCGGAAGCTTGTAAATAATCCCAGGTAATTACCACAAGAGGAATTGTTTTAGTAACTGTAGTAGTTGAAATAGGAATTAGAAAACCTGATAAAAGCAAATTCGTCAAAAGGAACGAAAATTCCATTTTTGAAGTTGAATCGCTCTCTGCAAATAGATTAATGAATTAATGTGATGAATACAATTTTCAACATGTTTATAAATCAAAGAGTGTTGTAAGAATGATTAATAATAAGAAAGAAAACTCTGACAACCTCTGCAGCAATAAGAAATGTCAATACCCTTTAATCTGGTTTTAAAACTGATAAAAAGCATTGTAACCTTACCTTGATTTTTATGATTTTTATCTTATGAAATATTAAATACAAAAAATATTTTATACCTGACTATTTATGTCTCAGTTAAGAATTGACAAAACTAGCTTAAGATAAATGAAAATAGAAAACAACTAATTTATATAAAAGATAAAGTTTTTTAATTGTGCATTTTAACACAAATTAAACACATGATAATTACACCGGATAAGATATTTATTTGCTGCAAAAACTCCTCGTTTATAAATGTAACATAGAAAAGGAAAATAAAATAAAATTTAATACATAAAAATAAAAAACAGAAATTATTATGTATTACATAATTGACAATATATTTTAAAAAAGACTCAAGTGACGTAATATTTTTAAATAATGAAAATTTTAATACAAATATCTACAATAATAAGAATTTACATATGTACTTTTTAGTAAAAAAAAAAAGAAAAAACATGTATAAACATTTTCGTTGTAATTAAAATGTTGTCTGTTACTATAAATAACTGTACAAGTAATTAATATTAACAATAGATAAATAAAACAAATGTTTACATCTTTTTTCGCTTTGTTTTGATTCTTTTAGTTTGGTCGTTATTTTTTAAAAGATTAAATGACACAACTACAAAATAATACTTACTTGTATGTAAATCTAATACAGGTACATAAAAAGTTTATAAATTAGTATCTTATTTGCATTAAAAAGACATTACTTTAATTAAAAAGCAAAAAAATACAATGCACTGTATATAATAATTAAATACCAAATGCAACGTGAAGTTGGCCGCTTCAGTCCATTTCTCCCTCCAGTGATACCAACATTCTTTTTCAAATGTTTTCGTAATTTGTAAATCATATTTTTCCACACTATACTCTGTAATTCACGATATAATTTAATTTTCCGTTGTTAATATTCAAAATGTCTGTTTTTTACGTTTAAGCTTGAGTTATTGGAAACTATCTGAAACATTTAACTCTCCCGCACGTTTTATATCACTAGTTACATTACTTCTCCAAGATTGTATAACCTGACAGAATTCACTAGCCATTGTTGCTAGCGGTTTGTTGTGCTATTCGCGTTATTGAGAAGAAAAGTCTCCTGCTCCAAAAGGATTTTACTAAATGTGAGTTAAAACGCCGGTAATTTGGAGCTGTGTGACAACGACACATTTGCTTGATTAGGAAACCGGTTGAGCGGAGAGACAGAGGGTATTCTTATTGAAATTCGGTTAGCTTGATGTGCGTGGGGTGCGTACAAATGAGAACGGTCGAAACATCGACGGCGCCACCGAGATGTCAAACAATTTGCCGTCGCAATTTGTGAACGGTGAAAATTTCATAGAAAATCTCAGCTCAAGTGTGGACGCGAGCGGCGCCGTCTTGAGT
Organism: Ganaspis sp. Gsp50; assembly: GCA_011057455.1. Lineage (NCBI taxonomy): Eukaryota > Metazoa > Arthropoda > Insecta > Hymenoptera > Figitidae > Ganaspis > Ganaspis sp. Gsp50. The sequence goes on from WNHD01000633.1 coordinate 21,783, forward strand.
GTCGGCGATAACAACATTGCCGCTGACTTCCAGAGCGATCAGCGCACTGGTGCGGCAGCGGCCGCTGCTTCGTGCGGGTACAACATGGTAGCGGCGATGAACGAGGATGAACGATCATCCTCGGTGACAAACAGTGTACGCACCACCACGACAACGAGTACCAGCACCGACACCGTCAACGACTTCCGGAACGTCTCTGAGGACAGCAAAGCCGGAATTCTCGGCTTCCCCGAAGATTTCGATCACATGTATGCGAGCATGACCGACGGAGAAGCTCCAGCAACTGCCACTTCTGCTCTAGGTGTCAGTCCTCTTCGTGGAAACGAGGCTCGACAAAATGATCTCACCGAGGTCAAGCATCTCAAAGAATTGCTCCTTTTGCATCTGGACCTCATTCAACAACAGTCAGAGCAGATTGTCACCAAAGACAAACTTCTCGCTGCTCTTAGACAGGAAAATGAAACAGTAAGGATAATGTTTTCTCTGTGTTTTCGCTTCCTTTACAACTGTCATTCAATCCTTTCTAAACTTGTTTCGATGTGTTTTTTTGCATTCCGTTTTTTGTCAATAATCCCTTCTCACATCAAGTTTATTTTGGAGAATGGGATTATTTTTCCTTTTAATTCCATTATTTTGACATTTTCACGATTTCAAACTGTCAAAAGAGTTTCCTTTCAGAAAACTTTTTATTTTACTTTTTTATTTGTCGAAAATTTCAGCTGTCAATTTTTTAACCTATATTCCTTTGTTTGAATCAACTTTTTTTGACATAAACAAATCAATTTGACAGACTGTTAACAACGTTTTAGTTGTCTTTTTAATAGTTTTACTTTTTAATTTTAACTGATTTTTCATTCTCTACATTTTATTCCTACAATGGCAACTTTTAAATCAAGAACTGGAAGATTTAGACGAAATTGCGCAAAATCGCGTAATAGTGAAGTGAGTGCTGTGAATTATTTTTTTTTTTATTTAGTGATCGTTATCTAATTTTTGTGTGTGTTTAGAATTTAATTCAATTTACATTCTTTTAACGTTCTTTTAATGTTGATTCTCTATATGTTATATTTTGAGTACTTTTTTTGTTATCAAATTCCTCATTGTTTTTAAATAATTTTCTGTAATTAAATACAATTTTCATAAACACCATTTGCTAGATATCAAACCAAACAAAATAACACTTAATCTTAATGATTTTAATGATAAAAAACAAGTCTAAAATCCGGAATATAAATTTAAATAATTGCTAAAAAATTAAATTGTCAATATTTGTAAATTTTAAGTCAGTTCACATGTCACTGTAAAGGCGAGTTTTAACCTTAAAAAACATAAAACACGACCGCCACTTGATGAACGCGCAGTATGAATGCATCTTTATCTCAAATTTAACCTAAAACGCGAGTTTTGTTCGCGGATTCGTTTTCTGTAAAAAATAAATTAAAATGGTCGTTAGTGAAAGATAGAATATTATTTAAATGTTGGGAATTTAAAAGTATTCAATTTATCATTAAACCGCTATTAGAAATGCAGTATAAGCAACAATGCAGGTATCTAAAATACTACCGCGCGCTTTTGATTTTTTAGGTTAAGTCTTTCATATTCTTTTAACCGTTGACAGCGTGCAAACACAAAGAAATTAAGACATTGAAATTTTGTAAATAATCAAGATATTGTTGTTTTTCCTGCTCCGCTTATTTGCAACCTTTTTTTATTCCTTTGTAAACATTTACCTTTCTTTTCATTTAATTCTTTCAACTTGCTTTGTATTTTTAGATGTAAATGATTGAATGATTTGTTCTAATGACTACTACTTAATACGAATTACTTTTGTTTCTGTATCTAATGGAATGAAAACTAATTAGTGAAGAAAATTCTTTCAATAAAATGCTTTAAATGTTCAATACTTTTAATGTTCAATACTTTAAATGTTATTTAAATGCTTTAGATACTTTTTAAAAACTTGAAACTTTTGATGATTATTGCTGTCACTTGAACGTAGTTTTATTTACGATTCGTTTTATTTATTGAGTGCTTAATGTTTAAATTCATATTGTACTTACTTATATTTTTGAATACTTGCCTACCTTTTGTGTGAATCTTTAAATACGTTTCATTGTTTTTTTAGCACATTTGTCATCAAACATTTGTTTTCTCGATTAATTCTTCCAAATTATAAAACACAAATTTTCTTGTGAATATTATTGTTATTATTATTATAATAATAATAATTATTATTGTTATTATAAAACTTCAAATCTATAATTATAAATGTTACATTTCTGGTTAAATTTCAGCTTAAACTACGGCTGGAACGTATGGACAGAAGGGTGAGTCTCCAGAAGCATCGTTCAGAATCTACGGAAAATTCAATTGCTCCAGATCGACTAGGACCCTGTTCTCCGCCGATTATAAATGCAACAAGTCTTCCTTCAACCAGTGAGCACCAGAAAAATACCCAGTCCGAGAGTGGGAGCCCTCAGTACAACGAAAGTTTTAAAATTCGACTAAATACCAGTGGAGGTATTCCGACAGTGAAACAAGAGCACAATAATGTGCACGAAGCTAAGAATGACATGGGCAACGATTCGAGGCACGATTGGGAAGGCAAAAAGAAACGAAGATCCGATCCAACGCCAATAGGAACTGCCGCCAAAAGAAAAAGAGGAGCCTCCTGTTCCTCTGGGATTGCCAATGATCAATGTGCAATGGTACGAGACAGTAAAAGTCTCGGCCAAGACGGCTTAAAAAAGTCCGAAAAGAAAATTAAATCTCTCTTGAAACGAGAATCCTACCTTATGACAGAAGATCATTATTATACAGCTGTAGGTGATTCGAGTTTTTCGCTTTCTATGGCCGTATCCACTCCACAGGAAAGTACCTCATCTTTGGAAGTTCCCAATTGGAGGATAAAAGTTTACACTAGCTGTTACACCATGGAGGGCACGGAAAATTTGGACGATGAAATATTTAATAAGAGGCACCTCAAGCTGGAAAATGACGAAAGGCGAAGAAAGCGATGGGATGTACAAAGAATAAGGTGAAGAAATTAATATGCCGGAATTTTGCTTTTTTTAAATATTTCAAAGTTGATTAATATTTCAAAAATTGTCTATGCTTAAGTTGATTTTTTGTACCTTTTGTATCATTCAAATCAAGTTGGATTAATCTTCTTGGACCAACTGAAATTGGATCAGATGGAATTTTTAAACTTTATTGAAATCTATTCAAATCGGGCTTTAAAATAATTGAAGACATTTTTAATGGAACTTTGCACCAATTGAAATTGAGCTGAATTTTTGTTGCCCTAATCTTTTCCTAATTCTTATTCGTGATTTTTCTTCCTAATTTTTCTTCCTAATTTTATTTAGAGAACAAAGGCATATTGAGAAATTGAAACAAAGACAAGAGCGACAAAATCATCAAGCGACTTGTTACAATACAAATCACGTTGGCCCTTGTTCGTCTTCGACTGAAGAGGAAACTATAAAGACGTTGTGGCCGGATCTAGATCAAATTCAAAGCCTTCAAGTGGATGCTCAATTGCCTGTTAATGCATTTGGTGCTGCTGTGCCCAGTTTTAGTATAAGGTACCAGCAAATTATGCCATCAATTAAATTATTGCCAGCAATTAAATTATTACCAGCAAAAAGTACAATTATTAAAAGAAATTTAAAAAAAGGATGAAATTGAACTAATTCTCGTGAAATTCTTCATTTTCAGTGATTTTATTCTACCCTGGCAAGACTTAATTAAATCGAAGGAAAGGCGTCATCAGCGAGTAAAGAGATCAACCGGAAGAAGAAAATCGTGTAGAAGATAAGGCTATGCAAAAAATTTGACATTTGTTTTAACCTGTGACGATAAATTCAAGATAAAGCGATAGCGTGATTTGTCCGTTATTTTTGTTAGTGTTTATATTCTTTTTAAGGGCACCAAAGATATTTTTATGAGCTTTTAAAAATACCGTCAGGTATACAAAACTTATTTTCTACAATTTTGCATTCACCGTCAAAACTTGATATTATTTATTGTAGCTCTTAAACAGCTTTTAAAGGTTGTTTTTGAAAACTGAACGTTCTCTAAAAACTGATTTATAATACGTATCTTTCGGTCCTTTATTTTACATTTTTAAGAAATCTTTTATTTAATATAAACATGAGAAAGGGAAATTGGAGAAAAATGCCCAGTTTGCCATCCACGCTTATCGTTTTTCAGGGATATATTTTTCAATTAAGCTTTTTCTTGAAAAAGCGCTCAAAGTACATAATTTTGAAAGGGCTTCAGTAAGCGTGAAAATCACTTGTATGAATATGTTAAAAGTAAGACAAAGACGTTTTTTTATGCTGCTGAGGCTCACAGTGATATAGGAAAATAAATTTAAGAATTAGTGTACGTAGAACCCAGTTCCCTGTAATTTTAGTGTGATTTAAAATTCGTGTAGCTCCTAAACTTTTGATTGATACTCGCCTAAGATAATTTAACGAATCGTCTTTCACAAAATAACTAATTGCTCTCCAATCTTATTCACCTAATTCAAATGTATTACAATAATTGAGTCACAAAACTGAAAATAATCTTGCAAATTTAATGTTTTACAGGTAAAAAATAGTAATTTTCAAAATAGTGTGTAATGTTTTAAATTTGAAAACTGTGCAAAATGTAATGTTAACTATGTAATATTAGTATTCACAAAAGAAAGGGGGCTAAACGATTATGACAAAACTGTAAAGTGGATCGAGAAAATAATCAAGAAACCCTCTCTGTATATCTGTAATAATGTATTAAATTTTGCGTATTTACTAAAATAGAAAGTGAACGTTTTAATAAGATTACTGTGATTTTTATTTTTTAAAAGATAATGTACAAATCAGAGACGTTAGAACTCGAATTGCAATATACTTTATGTCAATTTATTATTTTTACTAGGATTATTTTTTTATATTTGATGTAAGAAGGAACGTTCACTTTCTTGAAAATGCAGTATGAACTAGAATTTTTCTGTATTGTTGCTGTAAAATTTCAAAACGTGTGTGAAAATGTAAATATTTGAATGAATTCTCATTTCATTGAATCAATCTCCTAAGCAAGGGATTTGTAATTAAAAATCATCTCTCATTCTATTTTTTGGACTCTAAACAATTAATTGAATGTACTATTTTAAATCATTGGTTTAATACTCAGACATCACATTCTTCAAACGTTTTTTGCTTCCCTATAGAGGAAGCATTGTATTTGTTTTATTATTTGACTTGCATCGAGTAAAGTTTTTAATCTAAAACGAAAAAAGCGTTTGAACACTACTATTATACATTGTACAAAGTCTTCCTCCCATTTTGCCTTTAAATCTGAAATTGTGAATTTCACGTTTAAAGATGTACTTTTAAAGTTTGGGAGAGAAAAAAAGTACATGCGAGTTTGCGTGAGATAATTTAAGGGTCTTTGATCGATTGGCAATAATTTCATTTTTAAAAAAGCAGAGAAGAAAATTCTATTTTAATTTGTTTCTAATTTTAATAAACAATAATTCATTATTAGAATTATAATTCATTCAATCATCTCTTATTTATATGAATTCATTTTATATGAATCCATTTTATATTAATTCATTTTATATTAATTCATTTTATATGAAACTTGTTTAATCGAAATATGTTTTTAAAAAAGGAGCCTTTTTGCTTCCTCAAGAGGAAGCTTTGTTTTTAATTTGACATTGAAAGCTTGTTACTGGCAATAGATTAAATCTTTTATTAAAATTCGATTTTCTCCTAATCTAAACATACGCCAATAGACTGAACGCCCTTAATTAACCGTCCAATGAAATTATCAAATTGTTTATAATTTATTTAATTCTTGTCCCAAGAGAAATTCTCAGCGTACCTGCTAACTTCATCTAATAATCGAGTCATTCCGAGTATATGTAAATTAGAATCCGATTTCGGACTTTTAATCAAAAAATGTTTCTGAAAAAGACGTTTCCACGTTAATTAAGATATGCCTTTTGGTTAATCATGCATTGTATATATCGATAAACTTTTAGAATTAAAAAAAAAACATAGAAATAAAAAACAAGAAACAGGAATTGCGATCTCAATTTTTTAATTGTACTTTCTCATTAAGTTTCATTTTTAAAATTTTAATTCTAGATTTTCAACTTTCTTTTTCACTTCACGCTCTCTAGAAAACATTAAAAGATATCTTCTAAAAAATATGATATTTTCTAAAAATACGATCTCTCCTAAAAGCAAAATATCGTTTGAAATATGCAAAATGAACTTTTGCTTTAAATCTGGAATTAAAATATTCAAGAAATGAGACAAAACGATAATTTAGCATTCTTTTTATAATTTGAAGATTATTTTATAATTGAAGATTATCTTCAAATTATAAAAAGACTGAATCATTATTATAATGATTCTATTTGAAATAAAAGAATTAATTTGAATAGCCTTTTTTGTTTCTTTACTTTGCTCTTCCTTAATGTGAAATTCACCATCGCGATTGGATAATTATCCAAGGAATTAATTGTAGATTGTAATTTATTAAAAGATATGTTTACACTTCTGAATCGATTTATTTGTACAACTGTATATTGGCATCAAAAATGATGTAGCCGCAGCACATTACAAACTCGTAATCAGAAGATCACGAAACATGCAAATATTCAGCATCAACAGACAACATATCAAATCGTAAAGATTAAATCAACATCTTCATTGTACATATCTCATAAGAAACGTATCTTTTAATGGTTTAATTTGCTTTCTAGGGATTAGATGATTTTACAACTATTCGATTTATTAGCGGATATGCATTCGGATTATTCGAAACAGTATAATTATCATGGATTTCATATAAAAGATACTACAACTAAATGCTATCACTGTGATGCAATAACTTATTCACATAGGTACGACAAAACGATAAACATACAGAAATTTAAAAATTACTTCCGATGTTAATTACAAAAACGACATTCGATCAAGACTCTTTGACCTATTAACATAATTTCAAATTACAACAATTATTGCATCAAATTGCAACAATTATTGCATCAAATTGTTTTCTTTCTCTTTCACATAGTTTCTATTTTAACTCCCAAAATTAAATGGAATTATAAAAATAGTTTGTCAAATTCATAAAAACGTGCAACATTTTTAAAAATTTGATACCATGTTAAATGGTCGATCGTTGATCTGTGAAAAAAAAGAGCGAACTTGTATTAAATATTTTTAAACAGCAGTTTGCATATCGAGCATTCGTGCGTGCCAAATTAAATTGGCCTTCATTGCAGTCTTTCCAGTTTTTTTTTTCTCTTTGAAATAATAATTTTCACTAAACAAAGCCAAGCTAAGAAAGAAAAAAAGACCCATTTGCATAATTTGTCAAGTGGACGATTGTGTATTTTTGAAATAATCGGGTCTTAATGCGACACATTCAGCGAATCAGAATCGAGAAAAAAAGATTTCAAAAATACAACTTATGCTAAATGAACTTTGATTATTTATCACCATTTGAGCCATTTTTTTAAATAACGGAAAAGCGATTGCTTTAATTAACTCGTGATCAGCTTATTGTAATTTCTGTTTAATCAGTTAATTCAGCTTGATTACGTTTTCTTAAACTAATTCAGCTTCATTACTCAATTTTCGGGGCTTTGTTAATAATCGGATCAATGTATATTCGTTTTTAAATATTTCACTTACTGTAAACCACACTGAACATGAACAATATATTTCTTAATTTATTTTTTTCTAAGAGGTAGTTACAATCTTTCATTTCTTAAAATTCAAACCACCATAAGTAAAAGTTGTTAAATTTTTTAAAAAAACGAAAGATTTGGACAATTGTTTATAAAAAATTCTCGGAACTTATATTCGTTCACTCGTCTTTCATTCTCTATTTTTCACTAACTTTTATTCTCTTTTCTTTAATTCTCATTTCACTATCATTTTTAAATTGTTTCATTCTCTTTTATGAAATTATTGTTTCTTGGTTTTCATTTCTCTATATACTCTTTTCCATTATTCGTAACAATCTTCATATTAATATAGTGATTTGTAATTTCCATATTTATATTTTACATTCATGAAAATAGTTTTTGTATTTATAGTTGGAAGAGTTAATTCATGTCGAGTATGGATATTGCAATAAGTTGCAAAAATTGATTCGCTCTTATAGTAAATTCATAATACTACACAGAGTTTTGAGTATTAAACTGTGATCTGTCACTTCTGAAAAGTATTGAATGAAAAACACGCGTGACAATAAATCACAACGATTTCCTGAGGCATAATCGGTATTCGTACACAGTAATCGTATAAATAATGTTACTTAAAATCGCTTTATGCCTCGCATAAATTAAATTCAACTACGCGTACAGAAATAGAGCTATTTCTCTATACAATACATCGTCTACAGTCTATTAACTTCATCTCACATATTTACAATTATTATGACACGTAAAGTGTAAATCCGTCTTTCAAAATTTCACTGGCAAATTTATCATTAAAATTGCTTTTTTTTGCTTCCTTATAGAGGAAGCATTGTTTTAAATTGTTATTAAAATATAACGAAAAATACAATAATTAAAACATTCGGTATTTTAATTAAAACAAAATGTGTAAAATTGAACTTATTGAATAGCCTCCATGATTAATATATCTTTTAAAAAAACATAGTTATACTTAAAAAATATTATTAAAAAGTAAATTTTCATCTTCTGCTAATAAAACACTTTTTTTAAGAAAATTGACAAGTCTGGGAAATTCATTAAAAACGAAAAGAGCAATCAAACATTTAATGCTGCCAAATAATAAAAAATTTGATGCCATAAAAATATATATTCCTTGTGTCAATGCCAGTAAATTTTTCGAGGGAATACACACAGCAAAAAATATTCTGCAGTTCGATAAAATGACGAAAACTTTCTGTCATGAGAATTATTTGTACATATAAAACAAGGTGTTTAAAATGAACACTTTGCAAAAACTAATTAAAACATGTTTAAAATGAACACTTTACTAATTAAAACACATTTAAAATTAGCACTTTGTCAATTAAAACTTGTTCCAAGTCAAGAAAGTGTTGAAATTAAAGATTGTAAACAGTTTTAAAATTGTATAATAATGATCCTATTGAAATTAGGTAATGATTAATAACTGGGGACAATAAAAAAAGAAGGTTTATAAAGACCAATTACGAAACTATAAAGACTCTAAAGGACTTGTTTCGCATGACTAGAGGCTAAATTCTTTGAAACCAAACTGTTTGATTGTTTTTTGAACAGATGACAAATTTGGCGGTTGAATAGCTGAGTAACCGTCTATTATTACCTGACATTAGTTTCGTCATTCAAGCGTTTGTGTTGCAGTGCTGGGAATACGTAAATGTAGGAACTAATCTTGTAAAAAAATGATATTAAAACGAAAGTCTAAGTTTCTCAGCATGACGCATTTTTAGCACTCTCTTTTTGCAATGTTGAAAAAAAACAGAAAAATAAAAATGTAGAAAAACAGAGAGCTAATAAACTTTTTGCGTCTTCTTGACAATTATCTCTATACAGCACCAATTAATAGAAATATTCGTGATGAGAACTTGACCCGTATCAATTCGTTTCCATGAAAACGAATGAAATCAAAAGTCCCAATTCTCCTACCTCACTGGTATGATATTTGTCTAAACATGCTGCTAATCTCTTCAATGCTCTTATTCTTCGTTTCAGGAACTCGTTTCAGGATATATAAAGTGAACAAAACTTGAAGTACAGCAAAAATGTAAAAGACGTGTGGTCCAATTGCTTTACTGATTGGCGCAAAACCAAAACTGACGAAGAAATTGGCTGTCCAGTTGACTCCAATGGCCACAGAAGTTGCAACAGGTCGTGCCGACTGACTGAAGAGTTCTGACACCAAGAACCAGGGAATGCTTCCTGGTCCTGTAGCGAAAAAGACGATGAACAAGATTACCATCAGAATCGAGGCATAGGTTGCAAATCTGCTAGTCTCGCCCTAAAAATAAAGACAATTAAAATCACATCAACAAGCAATTATTTATTTTTTAAATCCAATCAAGGTAATTTCACTAAATTTTGCCTAAAAAGGTATTTATAATGTATTAAATGTACTTAAAATGATTTAATTTACTAAATTAATTTGTAAATTTAATTTTGTTCTTTAATTTGTAGATTTAATTTTGTTATTTCATTTGTAAATTTAATTCTGTTATTTCATTTGTAAATTTAATTCTGTTATTTCATTTGTAAATTTAATTTTGTTATTTCATTTGTAAATTTAATTTTGTTATTTCATTTCTAAATTTAATTTCGTTATTTAATTTGTAAATTAAATTTACTTTATTCGCATTTTCTCTATTCAAATTTACATTATTTCGCTTCAGTTTATTTATAAATATAGTTTATTTAAATGTACTTGATTAAATTGGTTGGAAATGAAATCCTTACCGCGTATGGTAGACAAATAGCAAGGATGAAGGTGACGACGACCATTCCGCCAAATCCGATGAGAAGCAAGGTTTTCCTTCCGGCTTTTTCAACGAGGACGAGAGAGACGAAGGTCATGGCGACATTGACTGCACCTAAGCCCAAGGTTGCCGATCGTGATGCGGAATCATCGAGACCTGCCATTTTGAAAATATTAGTTGAGAAGAACATGATGGCGTTGATACCAGACAGCTGCTGGGCAAGCATTATCATCATGGAAATGACCAGTGGGATTCGTAGATTTGCATTCAAAATCATTTCTTTGAAGGACACAGCGGGTACGAGTTTCATTGATTCATACTCTGCGCGCATTTCCTCCATTTCGTCATGAACTTCAATTGTTCCACGGAGCCAAGATAAAGCTAAAACAAAATTTCAAATTATTTTAAAAACATGTTTAGCCAATTATTAGGATTTTTAATCTAAATTTTTGTATAATCAAGGATCCTAATCGATCTCGAAGGTAAATTAAAAAAGACATTTGAAAAATGTAAATAAAATTTGAGAAAAAAGGATTAAGTATCAGATTTGAAAAAAGGTTGATTTTTTAGAGCTTAATTAAAAATTGAGAATTTGATAAATTAAATAATAATAATAATAATAATAATATAATAATAATAAAAATAATAATTTTAAATTGATAAAATTTGAAGTTGAGAAAATAATATAAGAGTGGATTGGAATTTAGATTGATTAAAATTCGGATATGATAAATTAACGAAAGATGTGATAAATTAATGAAAAAAATAAGTTAATAAAATAAATGATAGATTAACGAAAGATATAACAAATTATTAAAATTAGTAAAGAGTTAACAAATAAATAACGAAAGAAATTGAAAAAATATGTGATTAACAATATAAGCGACAAAATTATAAATGAAGAGATAAATAAATCGAATAAGTATTAAATTAAAGAAATAAGTGACAAATTAATTATATAAATAACAAATAAGTGAAATAAGTGACAAATTCATAAAAGAAATGACAAATTAACGAAAGAAATGTCAAATTAACAACAAATTGATAAATTCATAAGAGAAATGACAAATGAACAAAAGAAATTAACAAGTTAATAAAAGAAATGCCAATTTATAAAAAAATTAACAAATTTACAAGAGATACGATAAATTAACAAATAGTATGGCAAATTAACAAAAGAAGTGACAAATTAACTAAACAAATTACAAATTCAGAAAAGAAATGGCAAATTAACAAAATATATGCCAAATTAACAAAAAAAAAGTTATAAATTTACAAGAGAAATGACAAATTAACAAAAAAAATAACAAATTAATAAGAGAATTGACAAATTTACAAAAAATTAACAAATTAATAAGAGAATTGACAAATTTACAAAAAAATTAACAAATTAACAAGAGATACCATAAATTTTAACAAATAGTATAGCAAATTCAATTAAAATTACAGTAAATTAACAAAAGAAGTGATTAATTCAGAAGAGAAATGGATAATTAACAAAAAATATGCCAAATTAACAAAAGAAGTTACAAATTAACAAAAAAAAGTGACAAATTATCAGAAGAAATAACAAATTAACAAATTTATAAGTGAAATGAAAAATTTACAAAAAAATGCGAAATTAACAAAATAACTGCCAATTAGTAAAAGAAGTGACAATTTACCAAAAAAAGAGGGGAAACAAACAAGAAAAATGAGCAAATTAACAAAATAACTGCTAAATTAACAAAAGATGGTATTAATAACTTTACTCATTGTTATCAACAAATTAACAAAATATAAGGCAAATTAACAAAAAAAATGACAAATTAACAAGAAAAAAGCTAAATTAACAGAAAGAAATTGACAAATAAACAAACAAATATGAGAAATTAACAAAGAAAGTAACAGATTAACAAAAGAAGTGACAAATTAAAAAAATGAATAATTAGCAAAAGGAATGACAAATTAACAAGAGACACGAGAAATTAACAAATAATATGTCAAATTTACGAAAGAAGTGACTAATTAACAAAAGAAGTGACAAATTAGCAAAAATATGGTAAACTAATCAGAGAAATGTCAAATTAACCCCAAAAAATTGACAAATTTTCAAAAAAATATATTAAATTAACAGAAAAGGTAACAAAAGAAGTGACAAATTCAGAAGAGAAATGGCAAATTAACAAAATATAAGTCAAATTAACAAAAAAAGTAACAAACCAACAAAGAAATTTGAGAAATTAACAAAAAAAGTAACAAAATAATAAAAGAAGTGACAATTTAACAAGAGAAATGACCAATTAACCAGAAAATTGACAAATTACAAAAAAATGAAAAGTAAATAAAAGGAGTGCCAAATTAACAAAAGAAGTGACAAAGGAAGAAATAAAATGACAAATTAACAAAATAAATGACAAAGGAAGAAATAAAATAACAAATTAAAAAAAAAGTGCTAAATTTACAAAAAAAACATTATCAAATTAACTACACAAAAGGCAAATTATCATAAAAACAAACAATCCATCAAAACAATCAATAAATTAACAGAAAAGCGGAAAATTATAGTGAAAATACTAAACTAAACGACAGGATTATAAAAAAAATAAACTAGATCCAGTAAAAAATCCACCGAACAAAACTAAAACTAAAAACAAAAAACAAAACAATTCCTACCCTTCTGAGCTTCCATATCCTTTCCTCTGTTAAGAAGAAGGTACTTAGGACTTTCTGGGCAGAATGGAAGAGTGACAAGTTGGAAAATAGCAGGAACAATTGTCAGACAGAAGAGAATTGGCCACCGAGTTGATGTTCCCAAAAGACTTTCCAATCCGAAAATTTGTGCAATCAGGATGGAGATAGTGATGATTAGTTGATAAGCAGTTCCAACAGCTCCTCTTAAATGTGTTGGAGATATTTCGCTGAGGTACATGCTGACTAAACCTGCATCAAATCCAGAATTAATACCAATAAAGAACCTTCCAATAATAAGCATCCAATAGCTTGTCGACTGAGCTGTTCCTTCAAATATAACTGTCAGCACAACAAATATATTATTTAAAAGTAATGCTCCTTTTCTTCCAAATTTATCAGCCGCATATCCAACAGAACAACCGCCAACCATTCCTCCCAAACAGAAGATTGAAACAATCACGGCCAATACATTTGTTTCGTCTACTGATGCATTTTCCTCCTTAATCCATGCTTGCAGAATCTGCAATATTATTCATATTTATGAGTAACAGATTTTTTAAAGTAGAATATCATTATTATTATTATGTCGAAGTAATACATTTTTTATATCAGAATATTTTATTTTTATTTATTTTATTTTATTTATCACAAATCATTATGTTTAAGCAATACTTTTTTAAAATGGAATATTTTTAATATAGAATATTATTAAAGCAGGATATTATTAAAATAGAATATTATTAAAATAGAATATTATTAAAATAGAATATTATTAAAATATAATATTATTAAAATAGAATATTATTAAAATATAATGTTATTAAAATAGAATATTATTAAAATATAATATTATTAAAATAGAATATTATTAAAATAGAATATTATTAAAATAGAATATTATTATGTTTAAGTACTACATTTTTTAAAATAGAATAATCAATATGCTTTTTTTACGAAAAACAAAGTTATCATTATTAAAAATAGATTAATAATAATACATAATAATAGATTTTTTCCGTAAAATAGAAATATAACGTAATCTAAACTACTTTGGAATAAAAATAAAAAATATGTAAATAAAAAATATGTAAATAAAAAATATGTAAATAAAAACTAAAAATGTATTTCATTCAAAATTTCTCTTAGAATCTTTTATCAATTAGTAATTTTATGATTCAAAATTCAGAGGCAAAATTTTATATTAAATTTTGAAAATAATTATACTCACTTCTGCGACATTTGCTATAATTCCAGTGTTATAACCATGTTGAAAAGCAGATCCAAGGGTTGCTGACACGATAGCAAATACCAAACGGGTATTCAGGCCCTGTAAAAAAGCAAATAAAAAAATTGTTTAAATACACACAAATAATTCCATTTTACCTATTACTTTTAAAAATAAAAACCCAAATATCTCTAATTCTAAGAAACACAATTTCAAGACTTCTTTTAAAATTATTTTTCAAAAACAATTAACTGAATAAATAAATGTAAAATCAATTTTTAAAATCAATCTACAATTGTTTTTGCTCCTTTTTACGGGAAGCGATACATTTTTTATTATTATTATTTCAGAATTAATTTATCAAATTTACAACAATCTCTTTAAGAACGTAATAAATTTTAAAAACCAACATAAATAAAATTCCAATAAACTATTTGCAAATAATTTTCAAAATCGCTTTGCTTTGAAGGATTAATTTTTAAAATTGCTCTTTAAAATTAATTTTTCAAATCGGTTTGAAGTACTAATTTTTAAAAAACGAATAAATTGGTTTTTAAAAAAAAATAATGAATTAATTTTTGAATAATAAATTAATTTTTAAAAAATAAATTAATTTTTAGAAAAATTAATTATTTTTGCCTTTTAAAATTAATTTTCACATTTGATTGTCACTATAACTATTGATAAAAATATTTGTAGTGCCGATAAAGATTGAAACTTATCACGATATTAGGAGAGAAAAAAACATGAAGATGGGTGATTGTTGGTTAGAGATTTAAGAGGACTTTGAATAATATCTAATTATTCAATTTAAAATTTAAAAAATAGGACAATCATTGTTTTAAACGACGTAATACAGTTTCTTTCATTGACACTAATTCGATAGCATTGATACTAATTTGTTAAAGGCTGAACTGTCGACTTAATTCTATTTACAATCAATTTATCATCGTTTCAGATTTGAACAATTCATTATCGAGAATGGAAACAAAAATATAAAGCTAATTATAGATGAGAGAATTAATTGCAAATATGCGAAATACAATTTTTAAATCAACTTTGTAAAACGGATTGAAACGATCGTCAAAATTGAGAAGAAAAATGCAGACAATTAACATCAACAGAAAAAAGTTAAATTTAAAGAACAAAGAGAAAAAAAACCAAAAATCAAGAAAAAAAAAGAATAAAAATTAAATTACAAAATGTATAACAAAAATGAACATTAAATCAAAAATAGTAAAAATAAATAAAAAGTTAAATAAAAAAAATAAAATAAAATATAAATCAAATAAAAACAATTAATATAAATTAAAATAACTATATTAATAACAATATAATCTGAGTTCCTTGATAAATTATTTTAATTAATTATCTTTGGAGCAGAAAGCTCGATAAATTCTTTCCTTTAAAATATATTAATAACAATTATTGAAATAAATTGGAACAAATTATTAAAATAAATTGGAACAAAATATTAAAAATAATTGAAATGAAACGTGTGAAATAATTGAATTGAATTAAAATAAAATATAAATCAAATAAAAACAATTAAAATAAATTGAAATAAATATATTAATAACAATGATTAAAATAAATTGGAACAAAATATTTAAAATAATTGAAATGAAACATGTGAAATAATTGAAATAAAAACGTTTCAAGAAATAATTAAAATAGAACATAATAATTGAAATAAAATGGCTTTTGTCATTTAATTAAAAATTATTGAATCTGTGTAATGGAATATGAAAAGGTGTAAATTCGATATTATTTTAGACACGATAATATAATATAATATTCCAATATAATTCACCTGGAAGTACTCTAGAAATTAAATTATTTCTTATGACCTCCAAGTGAAGTATCAGATTTCAAATGCAAGTGCATACGCAATTTGCATTAAATATTCTCTTTTGTTTATAATTCATACAATCGCACAACTAATCATTATTGTTTCTTCCTCATTGAATGAATCCTACGAATTTTTAATTAACAATGAACAGCAGTATATTGCTTAATTAATTACGCACTAGAATAATAATACAAAAAATAATAATAGTAATATTAATAACAATATAATATAATAGTAAAATATGTAATAATAATAATAATAATAATAATAATAACAACTAAGAAAAAATAATGATTGGAAAAATAATACACAGTAAGCAAAAAAATGATCTTGAAGTTGATCTTGTTTAAAACGTAACATTTTATATAATTTTTATATAATAATAGCTTTCTTATTAAACAACATTAGCATTCAATTCAATAAAAAACTGTCTCAAATTGTTACTTAAAAATTCTTGTTATTCTTTTAAATATAATTATATTTTGTATTTAAAATAGTACCTGAAACAAAAAATCAAAATTTTTTAGTTAAAATTTTGTGAGTTTTCTTAAACGAGAATTTAATTGTAATTTTAGTTAAAACTAATTTTAATTACTTTTTAAATGAATTACTTTTTAATTACATTTTTTTTTACATTTCTCACTCATGTTTAAAATGACAAATTTCTTTCGTTCAAGGGACAAATTTTTTTTCTATTAAAAAAATTTCTCTATTTACAGATCTACTTGACCCAATAAACTTGTAGATTAGATTACAGACTTTTAAATAAATTCATTTAATTAAAAATTTTCAACAAAGCTTACTCGACAATTAATAATATAATAAATTAATGAATTTATCTAAAGAAACAAAATCGAAATTCAATTATATTTATGAAATAAAATACACTCTCATTATTAATGAGAATGTAAAAATGTCTTTTTTAGTGTAAAAGAAATGTGTTTAGTGTAAAAAAATATCTTTTTTAGCGTAGAAAAAAGTTCTTCATACATAAAAATTGATTTATTAATATTAATTTCTTCAAGGTAATTTTAAGCCCAAAGAAATTGACCATTGACGCAGAAATTCTCGTTATTTTTAGTTCCTTCACAAAAGTTACAAAGAGTAATGTAAATTTACCACTGACACAGACACTTTGTTGCCTTCATTATTTCTAGATTTACAATATAAAGATTCTCAAGTATTACATTTTCGAGCAAATAAACTTCAAAGTTAACAATTAAGCGTATCCGAGTGACTTTATATTTGTTAAATACAAGCACAAATATAGATTTCAAAAACTAAGATCATCTAAAAGGCATTTTTCTTTTCACACTCTTTTTTTAGGTAATGAATTGTTTCAAAAAAATTATATCCAACTTGAACTATTTTTTCAATACCGCAAGAAAAAAAACATGGAAAATTTTAATTACTTCTCTATAAAGAATTATTGAATTGTTTAAATTGTTCAAATCTAAATTATTGTTTTTCAAAACATTATTTAAACAGGAAACGTCAAAATAAAAAAAAATTGAACTCTTTATTTAAAATATAAATTTTTTGCACTTTTTGCAAAAAAAATTTCTTTTATTCTGTGCTTGAAACTTGCACCTATTGTTTTTGTCAAGATTTGCATTTTAATAGCAAAGTCCGTGTTATTTTAGCGACGATCTTTTAAAGAAAAGATTGAGAGACTATTGATAATAATATAGAAACAATTGTAATGAATAATAATTTATTTTATATGTACTTTATATAATTATTTTATATACATCATAGATTTGTTTTATATACTGTATAGATTTGTTTTATATACTTTATAGATTTGTTTTATATACTTTATATAATTATTTTATATACTTTACATAATTATTTTATATACTTTATATATTTATTTTATATAGTATATTTATTTTGTATATACTTTATATATTCATTAATAATAATTGAATTAATCTGTATTCCAATAAAATATTTTAAATATAAATTATTTAAAAAGATGTTTCGTTTGGACTTATAATAAGTATCATAAACATTTAAAACTTAACTATAATCCGAATTAATATTTCACTCAAAAAAAACTTTGTCTAAAACAGCCAAGAGTTTCGATACAAAAGCTAAACTTTTAACTATTAAGTCAAACTGTTTAGCTATTCCAATGATACATTTCGCTGTTATATAGATGAAAAACATTTTTTGTATTTAATTCAACTAATAATTAAACTAAGACTTTAATTGATTAGTTAATCAACGAAATAATTAAATATCGCTTGATATTAATCAAATAAATAATAAAATACCAATTAACCTATTACATAATAAAATACCAATTAATCAATTACATAATAAAATATAAATTAATCAATTACAAAAGAAAATATCATTTAATCAATTACATAATAAAATATCAATTAATATTAATTAACGATAAAATAAATTACGAACCCTCAAAATTCCTTGAATAAAAACCATTGAGATTGAATAAAAATTAAAATCTGAAGCACTGCACTGTTAAATTTGACGAATATATTGAAATTTGAATTGACAAGTGGAATTAATTGATTGATTTTTGAATAACGTGAATAATTACACGAGAGAGATTAAATCAGTTCATGACCGACGAAACACGTGCTTCAGACACGAGTCAAGACTGATGAATCGCTAAACCCCATCCGTAAGTTTATACGTTTCACAAACACACTTTTAGAGTCATAATATGCACAAGAATGCACTTGGAAAATGCATGTGTGCGACAAAATACACAGGAACGAGTTACAATCGACATTTTCGCAAGACAATCCAGATAAAGTAACATTAAACAATTATTTCTTAATTAAAGAAATTTATTTCATCAAAAGACTATATCCGATTAACTCTCAAATTATTTAATTAATTATGTCATTTTTCGAATAATTATGTAACTGTTCAATTGACTGTGTAACTATTTAATTACTTTATTAACTGTTTTATTAATTAGATAATTATTTCATTAACTATGCAATTATTCAATTCATTGTGTAATTATTATATCTAATTAAATATACAACTATTTGATTAACTAAGTGACTATTCAATTAAATGTATAATAATTTAATTGACTATATAACTATTTAATTAACTATGCATTTATTCAATTAAAGGTGCAACTATTCAATGAATAGTATGTAAATGTACCATGTATGTAAATATTTAATTAACATTTTATTTATGCAACTATTTAACTATCTATATAAATATTTCAATAACTATGCAATTATTCATTTAATTGTGTAATTAATCATTAAACTATACAACTATTCAACTAACTATGCAATTATTCAATTAACTATGCAATTATTCAATTAACTATGCAACTATTCAATTAACTATGTTGATTGTGTAATTATTCATTAAACTATGCAATTATTCAATTAACTATCCAATTATTCAATTAACTATGCAACTATTCAATTAACTATGTAATTATTCAATTGACTGTGTAATTATTCAATTGACTGTGTAATTATTCATTAAACTATGCAACTATTCAATTAACTATGCAATTATTTAATTAACTATGAACCTATTCAATTAACTATGTAACTATTTAATTAATTATGTAATTTTAATTAATTATGCAATTTTTTATTTATCTATGTAATGATTTACTTAACTATATAACCAAATAATTAATTACGTAATTGTTTACAAGAAATACACTCTCACTACTGAAAATGTAAAAATTGAAAAAAATAGAAAACAATATTTCTATTTTTGTATATTAATTGGAGTCGAAATTTCACTTAAATTTGACTAATTACAATAAAGTATATAAATTGCAGAAAGCAAGGCAAAATAATTAGCTTGTAAAATAATAAAAAAATGAGCTGTATGACATGTGAGATAAACAAAATTTCTGTTATCTAATTAACTCAATTATGTGCTAAATAATTATTGATATAATCTGGTTTATAATCAAAGAAATTCAAGTGATAACCCACATTTTAAATACTTTTCCTGTTAATAATTGACAATCAGTAAAAATCCTGTTTTGTCATTAACAGAATTGTAAATTTTTTTTCATGTTCATTAGACGTAAGGATTATCTACCTCACGTCAATCTAAAACATAAATCACCATCAAAAACACATTTCCGGAATTTTCCAAGAACAAATTCTGCAATTTATTTAAAAAAACGCATCAGAGATAAACAAATTTCAATTTTAAACTCATTCCTAAACAGAATCGTTCTAAAGAATCGCTGAATGAATCTTTTTTTAATTAAGCAAAATCTACAAATTACGTCAAAAGTCTCCTCAATTAACAATTCTAATTAAAAAACCGGCCCTATTTTCCTTCTTTGCCCGGAACAAAAAACGGAATTCAAATCTCCAACAAAAAAAATCGTCCGTTTACAATTTTAAATTTGTATTTAAATAAAAATTTTGTT
The DNA here is from genome assembly GCA_011057455.1 of Ganaspis sp. Gsp50. Classification (NCBI taxonomy): domain Eukaryota; kingdom Metazoa; phylum Arthropoda; class Insecta; order Hymenoptera; family Figitidae; genus Ganaspis; species Ganaspis sp. Gsp50. Next base: position 42,420 of record WNHD01000633.1, read on the forward strand.
TAAATCTTCATAAAAATGAAAATGTATTTGGACATATATGAAATATAATGTATTTAAAAAGAAATAGATTATTTTTATCAAAAGAGATAAACAATAAAAATTAATTTTAAATAAAACTTACTAATAAATAAAACTTAATAAATAATGATGCACATAAAGTTCAGAACGTTCAAATGAATTATCCTTTTCTTTTATTAAAATTTCAATTTGTCTAAAAATATTAATTTACCCAACTAATTTACCAACCCAATTTAATATTAAAGTTTAATTAAGTTTAATATTATCATTGTTTCAACCATTACTGTATTTTTTAAAACCATACATCTATAATTCTTGAAAAAGTGACAAGACAATTCGTTCAAACGAAAGTTCAGAACTTTATAAAATAACTGGTGAATTATTATTAAGAATGTCTATAATTTCAAAAAAAGAATGGATCAATTTTATCGAACTTTCAATATTATGAAAAAAGTTTGACGAAACATCCACAGTTTTCGTATTGACTTAGAATTGAATAAATTCTTAGGATAAAACGAGATTCTGTGACTCTTGTCTGTGAATACATGACCAACATATGGCACGCTTGCTGACGTATGATAAAATTTTGCCAATTCAGTTGTGTAAATTCAGACCTAAGTCTTATAAGTTGTATGCAAATCTCTTTTTTAAGAAAGTTGTACACTTGAAACGGAGGCTTGGTCGATTAGATTACAGCAGCTTACGTTTATTAGCTTACAAAGCAGAAAATTATAGCAGCTATTTGCAGATAAAAAATCAAAAATCAAAAATTACACTGAACACAAATGGATCCATCAAAAGAACATAACAAATTAATCTTTGAAACTTCTTGACAAATTTCTCGATCGTAGCTTAATGTTGGAAATTATTACAACTATATATTATTATTATTATTATTATTACTACTATTATTATTATTATTATTATTATTACTATTATTATTATTATTATTACTATTATTAGGTATTATTATTATTATTATTATTATTATTATTATTATTATTATTATTAAAAATTAAGTCTTATTCAACCCTTTGAGCCAAAACAATTCAAGAAAATTCAAGTTTATTTATTATTAATATTATTATTATTATTACTACATAATTCTTCGAATTATTATTATTCTTATTCTTATTATTATTCTTATTAGTTTTTTTATTATTATAATTATATTGTCACAATTATTATAAAAATTAACTCTTATTTTTTAATACTCTCCGAAACAATAATTAGAAATAATAAATACTTATTTAAACAGTTATTTAAAACTGAAAATCATAAAATTAAAAAAGCTCATTAACTGTAAATTAAAAAAATACTTGTAAAACGTTATTATTGCTTTCTAGGAAATAAATTTTTAATAAAAAATCTAAGTTAACCTTGCCTTCCTTAACAGACAAACTTAATAAAAAATTCTCAATTTAATAAACATTATATGCTCCTTTAGAACAATTATGAAAAAAATAAAAAACAATAAAATGAAAAATTCAAGGAATTGGTGAAAATTTTAAAGAATAAGTGAAAAGTATTAAGAATAAATTAAAATGTTAAATAAATAAAAATTTTAAACATTAAATGAAAAATGTAAAGAATAAATTAAAATTTTAAAAAATAAATGAAAATTTTAAAGAATATTATTTATTTATTAGACCCTTACGGTCCATACACAAAGCAAAACAAATTTTTTACAGATAATAATAGAACTTACAAAAAAAACATTTTTAAAGAATAAATGAAAATTTTAAAATAAAAATGTTTAAATAAATTAAAATTGTAAAAGACAAAATATGTAAACGAAAAATTAAATTTATCACTTAAAATCAATAAACTCAAGTAATTCGCTAATTCCAAGTAATGAACAAATAAACAAATTCTCATTAAAATTTCTAAAATAAATTAAATACTTTTATAAAAAATAAAAAACCGTTTTAAAGAAATTTGCAAAAATATACGAATTTTTAAAAGAATTACTTAATACATGCTGATTGAAAAAAAATTCATGAAAGCAAAAAAGTTTAGAATGATAAAGAAATCATATGTGAAAAGAAGGTGTGTGTGAATCGTGGCAATTCGTGATTGGTGAATTCCCAGACGAGCCTCCAATCCCTCCTGCTAACTTATGTGTCATAAAAATAGATTCCCACGTGTGTGTTTCTTTAACATAAGCAGTTTAAATTCTTTTGAGAAATAAATTGCACATTTTCTTCAAAACACAATGGCACGTTCATTATTTCATTTTAGTTGAAATTTATACATTTACATTTCTTCCTAACGTATTTCTTAAAAGCCATATTTTTTTTTTATCAAAATTTCGACTTTTTTGTTGATAATACCAGTTTATTTCAGTGTCGAGTGTCTTCCTTTCTGAACCACTAAAATTTTATCTAATCTTGTGTCAAAATATTTAAAAAGATGAGCCAACAAATCTTCTCAATATAGCGTTTAAAATTTAAGATTATTTCAAACAATTGTAAAGATATGAATATTTCTTCAATTCAAAAAAACTTTTGTATTTACCTAAAATTAATTTTTCTTGTTTGTAACAATTCATATTTTTATTATATTTACACGACTTTCTTCCAAATAACAATTTACCTAAAAAAAAAATTGGGCAATTTGTTATCCATCATAAACGTCATTTATAAATTATTAATTACAAATTATTAGTTTTATATCATTATAACCCGTAAAAGGGAGAATAAACTTAACTTATTAATATTAATTATTCTTTCTGATATTAATATCCGTATTAAAAATAATATTAATATCCTTATTATCGTTGTTATTATATATATATTTACTAATTAATACAATCATTATTTTATTAAATTATTTATAATTCACTTCACTACCACGATATAATTAAAAATTCAGATTTCTCTATTTCGCAATAGAACTAAATTTCTCAAGTTTCAATGCGAAGTGGCTTTTGAAAACCAGTTTCTGTCAAGTTTTGTGCAAATGCGTACGAATATAAATATATTAATTAATAAATTGGAACAATATTTAAAAAAAAATTCTTCATATTTTCTACAAACTGCACCTTAACTTTTGCAATTTCGTTTTTATTTTTAACTCACTTGAAATTAATTTAAATTCCAAATTTTAGTTTTTAATTATACTTTTCAATGCTAATATCCTGCTCATTTCAATTTTTAATTTAACCGCTCTCGATTTCAATTTTTAATTATTATTTTAATCTTAATTATTCCAGCGAAAAAGCCAGTTTTACGTAAATAAATATAAAGGTAAATACAAAAAGTTGCAATTCCGTGAGGCAAATTTTTATGTGCGTATTATAATTATTTTTAACTTTCTTCATTTGACGTCTAAATTACAAGTCGAGAAATATAATACATTATAATTAATCGACAGATTATTGACGGAAGTAATTTATTAATAATATTTCTTTGCAAATGGTTTATAAAAATTATTTTGCTTTATATATAATTATTTGTTTAATGAAAATATTTCTTGTTTTAAAAATATTTGTTGTTTTAAAAATAGTTTAATTAAACAAACAATATTACAACATATATTGTTGTAACAACAAACAATATGACAACAAAAACATTTGTTGTTTTAAAAATATTTTAATTAAACAAACAATTTAAAAATACTTTTGCTTTAAAAATACTCCTTGTGAAAAACATTTAAATAATTCAGAATTAAAATATAATGACCGCATTTTTTGAAGCCCTCTAAAAAATGTTTTTAAGTAGAAATATACGAAATAGCACAAACTTTTGCAAAAGTGGTTCCCAAATATTCAACCTCTGGCTTTTTAAGGTCTTCACCTTTACAATCTTATCTATTTTGCATACACAAATATCTGATTTTTAAACATGACCTTTTTTCGCTTTTCACGACGCCGTAAATAAAATTCGTGTAGATATATCTTTTATATTCATAATAATTGGAAATGTATTTAAAAATATAACTAAAATAAATATATACTGGAAAGTATATTGAAAAAAATGCGAGTAAAAGGTTAATCACAATAATAAAATATAACGCGCAGTGAAAGTCTTTATTCGACTTTTTTGCAAAAATATCGTAAATTTCAGAATTATTGTTTGCCTAGCAGAAACTGCGTGACGAAAATATCTTACTTGATTATAGAATTATCGCTATAGAAAGTCTGCAAACGCCCAGAAACTCTTTCTCTCAGTTTCACTGAATCACAAACAAAATAAAGATAATAAAGCACAAGACGAATAAATAATCGAGAGAACAACATTAACGTTGCCATAAAAATGAATGACTTATTTTTTCAAATAATATTCTAGAAAAAAACGTTTTTCTGAGGAAACAGTTATTCCAAATTTTGCAATATAATCTTTGCAAAAGTATAGTACGTTTTATTTAATAGTATTTGATAATGATAAATAATAATAATAATAGAGAATAATATTAATAATAAATAATAAATTATAAATAATTAATAATAAATAATAATAATAATAATAAATAATAATATTAATAATATTTCATTTGAATAATAAAAGCATACATTTAGTTACACAAATTATTTTTACTTTAATTAAAACGCGCGTAATTGGCGCACGTAAATGCATTTTTTATTTAAATATAGTTTCGTGAAAAGAAAATAATAAATATATTAGTATAATATAATATTTTTAGTGAAAAACTACTCATTTTTAAAGGAAAAGTACTAAATCAATTAATAAATAACCAATAATTGAAATAGTCAAAGTTCACATATTTCAATTAGTACTAATTGACTAATTAAATTATATAGTTGAGGGCCAATAAGCCCTGGGAACTTTATAACTTTAAATAAAGTAGAAATTGACTATAATTAAATTAGTAAATCTTTACTACAATAATTGAAAGACATAAAATATAATTCATTGATATAATTAATTTAATTCCAATCGTTAATCTCTCTTTTCGAGATGGAATTAGTAGAAAATTACAAATTCAGATTTAGGGAGTACAAAGAAGAGGGAAAAACTAAATTCCAAAAGTCCAAAGGGGCGGAAATCGTGAGCTATAATCTAAGCAAGTTATAAAAGAAAAGAAAAGGAGCATTTTGTTGATAAAAATCTAGTAGCCCTTAGACAAAATAGATGTTAAAAAAAATGCTGTGACTGAAAGTCAAAGGAATGCAGACCAGCTACCTGTCAGGGATTTTCTATTGATCGGAACATAAATATATATTCGAAAGAATTTTCTTCCGCTCAAAATCGTTTTTTCCTCCCTGAGAAATTTTCCTCTACTTCGTCCCACGGATATTTCAAAAAACTTAAAATATTCACTGAATATACCTAACGGCTAAAAAACAAAACCAACAAATATAAATAATATAAAATAAAATAAAATATTTTCGATTTAAATCGAAAATATTACAATTAATCGATTTAAATCGAAAATATTATACAAAATTACTAAATTTTAGTGAGAAATTACTAGATTTAGTAGAAAAATCTGTTAAATCGAGGGAAATTTTCAAGTATACTATTTATTGATGAAACAGTGCATCGGAAGTGCTTTTAATTGTTTAAAGACCCTGAATCGCAGAATAGAATAAAGTTACGTATCTACAGATGCAATAAACGGAACAAATTAATGCTAAGCTTTGTTAATTACGCTTGAAAAGACACTAATAATGGAAAAATGATGGATCTGTCATTTGCAGACGAGGGGAAAAACGATTTTTAAAAAATAATATTCAGATGACTGTTCCAATCGTTAAATAAGGATTTGTCGCTAACTAGACGCAATGAAAATATGTACTCAGTATTGTTCATTATTTAAGAACAGGAAAATCCATTATATATTATGTATAAATTAAAATCCACTTAGTATCAATAGTAAATAAATCTACTGCGACTTTAAAAAATGAAAATGACTATAAAACAATTTCTATATACTTCAATTTCTATATAGGAAAACCAAAATAGTGTAAATAAATTTCAAAATAATTCATAATAATAACAATAACTAACAATAATTAACAATAATAATAATAATAATAATAATAATAATAATAATAATAATAATAATATGTAATAATAATAATAATAATAATAATAATAATAATAATAATAATAATAATAATAATAATAACAACTAACATTGATAATTAATTGATTGGTTTTTGTGACCCAGTGTTGATAAATATTTGTAACTGACCCTAAAGTCACTATACAAAAAAATAATTACAAATATTGATAATTAATAATAAGAATAAAAATAATAATAATTTTCGAAATACAAACTTAAATTTTGTACCAAAAAGTATTTTTTCATTCTTATTCTTAAATTATTTCAAAAATAGGTATATACCTTTAGGTGATTATTCTACGAGAAAAATAATACCCTAAATTTTAAGATTAACATAATTTTTATAGCTTTTAATATAAATCGATGATTATGAGAAACAAATAAATAAACATATATTGATCTTAGTTCAAATAAATAGAATAGAATAATAGAATAGTATAGTAGTTAGAATAAAATAGTATAGAATAATAACACAGAAATTAAAGGACCAAATATTTGAATAAATGCAATTTCTCGTACATATTACTTTTACGCGTCTCAGTTGATAATTTTCAGAAATATTTTTATCCTCGCGTCTGGGATAATTTTAGAGAATTGAACGGTCTATTGGACATCCTGTGTTACAGAATAATCGTCTACTTTTTGACGAGGATCTCTTTCATAATTGAGGGGCTACGTGCAATAAGGGGGTACGCGTCAATTCAGCCTGAAAACTATCGTCCGCTTAGTAAAATTTTCAATTTTGGAAAAATTATTTTT